>JAPEVW010000264.1:119100-199100 GCA_027921565.1 Artemia sinica | reverse complement strand
ACAAATTCGGTTGGTACGCATTGTGAGGTACTGATTGGCGCAATCTTCCCTGGCTATAGCCTTGTGCACCAATGGCGCTAAAATTTGTTCTCCCGAACAAATGGTTGCCATAGTTTTGTGTATTACCGACGGCATTCCCAGGTGCCGTTATGTCTCTAATCCTATAGCGGCACTCTTTCGCGATATGCCCAGCACGATTATAAATATAGCATCTTGTTATTGTAGGATTATTTTCATAACTAATTGGTTTGATGGGCTGAAAACGTACTGTTTTGTTGCCCTGTGGGTTCTTGTGTTCTATTTCTTTGTGGTACTGGGGAGTTATCCCTTGAAAAGAAATTTGGAGAAGCCTGACCTTCAAGTGAGGCTAGTGTTGCGGTCAATTTGCCTAGGCTTTTTATTTTTGTTTTAATGTGGTTTGCTAAAATCGTGTCAATTTCGATCATTCGTCCCAACTCCTGAACTGCAAGATCCAATGTCTGAATGTTTTTGGATATTACCATTCTATATAATTTTGGGGGAAGCCCTTGCAAAAAGGCTTGTAGTATGATTTTTTCATACATTTTTCCTGAACCTTTTCTGAATTTTGCTTCTATTGAAATCCGTATATTGTGAAGATATTCTCTTACTTTCTGTGTATGGTCAAAGCATACCATTCCGTTTTTTAATTTATTTGTTGAACTAGTTTCGATAAATCTATCTTTGAATGCCGTTAACAATTTTTTTATTGTATTTATTGGCAAATTGTCATCATCTCCTACAGTATTTTCAATTTGCTTTAGGAAGGTTAAGGCCTGCCCTCTTAATCTTAGGAGGAGCATACCGACTAACGTTTCTAGCTCTGTTTTTGTGAATTCTACAAATTGGGCCAATTGGATATTGAATTCGTCGACATCTGTTTGTCCTTCATATTGCGGAATAGATTTTGTTATTTCTATATTTTTCGCAACCAACTTTTGCGCAATTAATAGTTCGCTGAATTCTTCTGACATTTTTGCGGTTGAATAACTCAAAATAAATTTATTTTTTCACTTAACCTATTTGGGGGAGACTGCTATCTCCTATGAGATATTCTAAAAGGGTTTCCTATTATAGCTTAGTGGTTATAGGCCTTTACACTTTTTCTTATAAGTCTGTATCTATCCAATGATTTAAATTTAAATTAAGTAGTTTGTAGCATAACTACCTCACATGTTTTCCTCCAAGTTTTCCGACTGCGCCAGTTCTGCCGGGGGAATTTTATTGGTTCGTGTATTTCAATGGTTTTCGGCCCTGTACCACTTGTGACCGTGTCACTTGTGCCATTAAGGATTTAAACTGTATTATTAAGGATCGCACCATCTGCACTGTTATAGAATTGCTCCACATGTGCCGCTTAGATTTTACCTTGAGCCGCTGAGTTGATATAAACCTGTGCCGCTAAAGATTGCGCCACTCGTAATAGGGGGAAAGTAATGAGCATAATGAAGGGGTAGAAAATGACCGCACCACTCCCTATGGGAGAAAATAAAATAGATTAAATAATAAATTTGAATTTCCTTGTGAGGTGATTAATTAGGCTGGGGAGCCGTCAATCCAGGAGCATAATCATACTTCGTAGGGTTACCAGATTCCTTGGGAGCGCTTCCTATGGAGAAAATTGAACTAGTTATCTATTTTGCGGTGAGATACAGGCATATGATAAGAAAAAACACAAATAGAAAAGTAATGAATTTATTGAAACTTACATTTCAGGTATGCAACAATGTATGTATATGAGCAAGGCTTCACTTCAAATTGACGACAATAGAAGCAAAGTTAATCATAATAATAATAATCATAATAATGACGCGAAAAAAACTTTCCATCACTATGTATTTCCAGTTCTGATTCTGCGCCCTAAGAACTATTTCACGATTGGCCCAACTCCTGTGGAGGGTCCGCTACTTTGTCATTATGTTTACAAACTAAACTCATTATGCTAACTGATTGCCCAATAATTTATTTTCAATATTCTGATGATTAGACATTCATATTCATATGATAACTTAAAACTTCTTTTGAACTTTGTATCTCGTGATTCCATATTGCCAAGTATTTTCGCTAAATTCAAAACCGTCTTCCTTGGTTAGTGCCGTAATTCGACCGATAGTTTTTCCACACTTCACATTTGTAAAACGAAACGTCTGGGATGCTGCGAGGCATTTATATCGGAAGCATGCTTAGAAGGAAAGAATTTTATTTTTTTTGTATTTTAAATATATCACATATTACTCAGGGTACACTAACTTAACTTTGATTTTAAGAAAATTTGTGTGTAAAATCGTAATTAAACAAGCAAGTATGATTAAAAAGGTTTTTCTTTGGACCGGAATCCAACTCCACGGATTCGAGGGGTTGAACCTTTCAAGAAATTGCTTATTTGAAAAAAAAGTAATCATTACACATCATTACAATGAATATTTTACAATGACTATATCTCACTTTTCCTACTATTTATAATTTATATAATTTCCGTACTATTTGTAATATATTTATAATATTTATAATGACATTTGGTTTTGATTTGGAGAAATGTCCAAAAAGTGTCCCTTTTTTGAAAAAGCTGCCTTTTATGACTCAATAGTGCCCCGGTGTCCCTCAGAGTGAAAATGTGTCCAAAAGCCACTAAAAGTGTCCATTTGGTATCCCAGCTGGAAGCATTTGGGAAAAACGGTGTGGGGGCTTATGGTGAGCGTGTCAGAGAATCCTAATTTATAGGTTTATTTGCCAATGTTATTAAAAATCTCATAAAAATCTTTGTTTTTATAATGCAAATTAAGACATTAGTTAATAAACAATCTTAAGTTTGCAGTTGTTTTTTCCAATAACAGTCTACAACGGAAATATTTTTATAGCACCTTAATTTAGAGGTCTGGCTAAGGAAATATTTTTATAGCACCTTAATTTAGAGGTCTGGCTCTTTTTTTTACAATTTTCAAAGTATTTTTGATATAAGACAATCCAAACCAGAATTTGCAAGAATGAGCAAAACATGATTTGGCTAGACAGTGGAAAATTATACCAGCATGGTTTTGAATATTTTACTTCAAAATCTCCAATAAAGTTTCAACTTGTAAGCAAAAATCTTTAACAATACCTGCTATCAGGCCTTTTTTGACAGTAAAAAAAAGCTGTATAATAGCATATTATGGAGCTTATAAATATGTTTTATTCCGTTAGTACTACTTTGGATTTGTGTAAATTATTTTTTGTATTTTGGAAGAACAATTTTGTTTTGTAAAAACAATTTAGTGTTTTGTTATCTTTTTATATTTTTAAAGAATTACTTCTGTTTTGTTAGCGGTATTGCTGTCTATCAACATGCAACACTGCTGTCAATATTGAATTTTTCATGCCCTGGATCTATTAAACTCGAGAAAATAATGAAAAATAAACCATCAGGAAGGGGTTGGGTTTCGAAAGCACAAAACAATGGAGTTATAACATAATTTTTATCAAGAAATGTCTTAAAATACCTTAGAAATGATAATGTGTGTCATAGGTTGCCTTGGGACAGCTACAGAGTGCCACAGGGCGGGAATCAAATGCTGTATCACAGCGAAAACACAAATTAATAGAATTAAAACATCAATTATATAAAAAAAAATGTCTGAAAATACCTTATGAATTACAGTTTGTGCCACAAAGTGCCACGAGCCAGCCTAAGAATGTTGCATGGTAAGAATCACCATGGGCCATCACGAAGGGGTTTGTAGCGAAAACACGAGCCAAGTGAGTAAAATTATCCTTTTTGTCATGAAAGGTCTGAAAATGTCTTAGGAATGACAGTGTGTGTCACAGGGTGCCCTGGGTCACCCCAAGATTTCCACAGGATGGAAATCGCCATAGTGTATCACGGGGAGATGGCTTGCAAACAAACAAACCAATAGAGGTAAAACATCATTTATATCAAGAAAATGTCTGAAAATCTTTTAGAATGATATTAGGCAGCAAAGAGTGCCAAGGGCCAGCCAAAGAGTGCCACAGGAGAGGAATTGCATGAAAATAATACCAAAAAAATGAACAAAATATGGAATTGAGTTCTATGTCCTTTGTTCCTTTGAATTTACCTCTAGTAACCTGTCCTCTCTCAACGGACCCATATGTATGCTAAAAATATGGTGCGATTTAGACTTTAAAATAAATTGATAAAATTCATAAAATACATTCACATTGTGCAAATTATGTAAAGTCATATTTAAAAAGCAATGAGGAGGCTCCCCTCTTTTTAGAAGGTAATTTTTGTGTGTTTTAGAAAGTTTTAATTTTATAGGGGAAAATATATAAAGCCGCTGGTTGAAGAAAAACTTCGAAAAGGCTCATTCAATTGGAAATTGAAGTGGCATGTGCCCTTTTTAATAGTCGAAAGTGATTGGAAGGCAAATAACACCCCTTCCACGCCCACCATTTCCCGAAACACATCCAATCAAAATTTTGAAATAGCTATTTTGTTCAGTATAGTTGATTTCCAGATAGAAATTATGTTTTTGAGGAGAACACTCCCCCACAGCCCTCAGAGAAAGGGTTATAAGTTGTGCCCTGGGGGCATATAAGGTTTTTATAGAAAGCGTTGTTGTAGAAACTTCAAAAAGAGCTCATTCGATCGGAAATTCAAAGGGCTAGTGCCCTTTTTAATAGTGGAAAGTGATTAGAGGGTAACTAACCCCCCTCTCACGCCAACCTTTTCCCCGAAACACATCCAATCAAAATTTTGAGATCGCTATTTTATTCAACGTAACTTTAATTTCTGGAAATTCGACCTTTTAGGATGTCAACCCCCACAGCCTTCAGGGCAAGGGTTGTAAGTTATGCCCTGGGGTCACATAAGGTTTCTATAGAACTTGTTGTCGTAGAAACTTCAAAAAGGGATCAATCAATTGGATATTGAAATGGCTAGTGCCCTTTTTAATAGTCGAAAGTGACGGGAAGTTAACTAACTTCCAGTGATATTTTCTGCCAATGTCCTTTTTATTTTAAAGCAATTTCACTGTCTATTACCACATTATTTTTACACAGGTCACAGTTCCTGCACGTGGACAAGATATGGTTTATGATATTAGTAGAAGAGTATGTCTGTCTTCTTTTGATCTTCCGTTGAATGCTAATACCTGAAAGCTGACAATGGGGTGTAACATTGGGTAACATGTTACCACAAGCACTAGCAAGAAGATACCCTTCTTCATCAACTATTATTTTTATCTTGGCATTCTCTTTGAGTGCGATCATCTCCGGAGATGTCATTCTTGCAAATCCATCACCATAGTTTATTTTTTATGCACTACTTAGTTTATTGCATTTTTATAGGCCATTAATCATTGTACAGTGGAAGGATAAACACATAAGTCGTACACTATTGGAAAAATATGCGTGCAGTGTCATGACAGTAGGGAATTCAATTTCTTTGGAGTACCAAAGAAATTCAACTCTTATGATGGTGGATCTGCGAGATTTAGATCTCCAGAGTAGAGATGCCTTATTGACTCCCGGACGACACCCCTGCTGCCACCTACAACTTTTTTACATAGTTTAATGGGGACAGTGTCAATGACCTCTTTCTCCAAGGTATCTTTCTCCAGGTGTGTTTTTGGCCAAGTGTCCGCTATGGGAGAATGTTATGATCTAGGAAAGAGTATTTGTTGTTTTTGGCCAAGTGCCTGGGAAGAATGTTATGATCCAGAAATAGTATTTGTTGTTGTAGTTGTTTTGGGCTTCCCCTTTCTTGACAGTTCAATCAACCAATGACATCATCTGTCAGACTTTAAAAATTTTCGCCTAGAAACGATTCTCCAGGAATAGATCCAAGTCATTAATGTCTTTGCCTCGGAAACAGTTCTACTGGTCGAACTCCAAAAAATATTAATAACCAAACGCCATGGAAACAATTCTTCAAGAAACATCTTAGCGATGAATAGATTAACACGGGAATCAGGTTTCTTAGTAATTTCAAATGTGACAGCGCAGAGATGCCAAAAAACAAAAGGAACACGCTGAAATTACGATTAGGGGTTATTTGGGCGAAACCGTTTTAGGGAATTATTTCGGCGAAACAGTTAGAGACATTTTAAAAGATGATTTTTGAAGAGATTATAGAAGAGGATTTGAGGGTGAAACTCTGTGGTCGTTATAATACACAAGTTCCATTTGAACAGTGATGTGAGGTCCCCTACCACAACCCTAAAGAGTCCTCATACCCCACCCCAACCCTGAAGGAACCCACCGGTCCTCAAAGGTCCACCGGGCTCCCAAAGGGCCACCCGGCCCTCAAGGGTACCCCAGACCCCCAAAGGAACCCCCAGGCCCCCTCCCCCCCTTGGCCCCCAAAGGGCCCCCTCCCTCTCCTCCCCCTCCCCTCCATCCCCCTCCCCTCCTCCCCCTCCCCTCCCATTCCCTCCCCCATTTTTTAATATTTTTTTGTGCATTGAGACACAGAAGGACCCCCTCCCCCCGCCCCCCCCTAAAGGGCCCCGGCACCCCAAAGGCTCCTGAGCCACCATTTTAATACTTTTTTAAGGCTTTATTATATCTTTTCAGAACAAATTATTATTTTAGGGAATTATTTCGGCGAAACAGTTAGAGACATTTTAAAAGATGATTTTTGAAGAGATTTTAGAAGAGGATTTGAGGGTGAAACTCTGTGGTCGTTATAATACACAAGTTCCATTTGAACAGTGTCGTGAGGTCCTCTATCCCCAACCCCAAAGGGTTCCGATCACCCTAACCCAAACCCCGAAGGAAGCCCCTGGTCCTCAAAGGTCCCCCAAGCTCCCAAAGGACCACCCGGCCCTCAAGGCCCCCCCCCCCGCACCAGACCCTCAAAGGCCCTCCCCGGCCCCCGTATTTCGTTGATGTATGTTGTCTGAAACCTATGATTTGGGGTGTATGGGTTGCTATTTTTGACTTTTCTGAGTTGGATTTCATAGTCTTTCATAGGTATGTGTTGTCTGAAACCTATGATTTGGGATGGGTGGTTCGCTATTTTTGACTTTTCTGAGCTGGACTTCTTAGCCTTTCATAGGTGTATGTTGTCAGAAAATTATGATTTGGGATGTATAGTTTGCTATTTGGACTTTTCAGAGCTAGGATTCTTAGTCTCTCATAGGTGTTTGTTGTCTGAAACTTCTAGTTTGGGATGAGTAGTTTGCTATTTCAGAATTTAATGAGCTAGGCTTTCCTAGTATATCGTAGGTGAATGTTGTCAGAAAATTATGATTTGGGATATGTAAATTACTATTTCGGGCTTTTCTGAGCTAGATTTCTTAGTCCCTCATAGGTGTTTGTTGTCTGAAACCTATAGTTTGGGATGAGTAGTTTGCGATTTTTGACTTTTCTGAGCTAGGTTTCTTAGCCTTTCATAGGTTTGTGTTGTCAGAAACTTATGATTTGGGATATGTAAATTACTATTTTTGACTTTTCTGAGCTAGATTTCTTAGCCTTTCATAGGTGTTTGTTGTCTGAAACCTATAGTTTGGGATAAGTAGTTTGCTTTTGGACTTTTCAGAGCTGGATTTCTTAGCCTTTCGTAGGTGTGTGTTGACTGAAACTTATGATTTGGGATATTTAAATTACTATTTCGGGCTTTTCTAAGCTAGTTTTCTTAGTCTTTCGTTGGTGTGTGTTGTCTGAAACCTATGATTTGGGATTTGTAGTTTGCTTTTTGGACTTTCAGAGCTAGGATTCTTAGTCCCTCATAGGTGTTTGTTTTCTGAAACCTATAGTTTGGGATGAGTAGTTTGCTATTTCAGGCTTTTCTGAGCTAATGTTTTTTAGTATTTCGTAGGTGTGTGTTGTCTGAAACTTATGACTTGAGGTGTCTAATTTGCTATTTCAGGCCTTTCTGAGCTAAGGTTTCATAGTATTTCGTAGGTGAATGTTGTCTGAAACTTATGATTTGGGATATGTAAATTACTATTTCGGGCTTTTCTAAGCTAGATTTCTTAGTCTTTCGTTGGTGTGTGTTGACTGAAACCTATGATTTGGGATATAAGGTTCTTAGTCTTTCGTTGGTGTGTGTTGTCTGAAACCTATGATTTGGGATTTGTAGTTTGCTTTTTGGACTTTTCAGAGCTAGGTTTCTTAGCCTTTCATAGGTGTTTGTTGTCTGAAACCTATAGTTTGGGATGAGTAGTTTGCTATTTCAGGCTTTTCTGAGCTAAGGTTTCTTAGTATTTCGTAGGTGTGTGTTGTCTGAAACTTATGATTTGAGGTGTGTAATTTGCTATTTCAGGCTTTTCTGAGCTAAGGTTTCATAGTATTTCGTAGGTGAATGTTGTCTGAAACTTATGATTTGGGATATGTAAATTACTATTTCGGGCTTTTCTAAGCTAGATTTCTTAGTCTTTCGTTGATGTGTGTTGTCTAAAACCTATGATTTGGGATGGGTGGGTTGCTATTTTTGACTTTTCTGAGCTGGATTTCTTAGCCTTTCATAGGTGTGTGCTGGCAGAAAATTATGATTTGGGATTTGTAGTTTGCTTTTTAGACTTTTCAGAGCTAGGATTCTTAGTCCCTCATAGGTGTTTGTTGTCTGAAACCTATAGTTTGGGATGAATAGTTTGCTATTTCAGGCTTTTCTGAGCTAAGGTTTCTTAGTATTTCATAGGTGTGTGTTGTCTGAAACTTATGATTTGAGGTATGCAATTTGCTGTTTCCGACTTTTCATAACCAGATTTCTTAGTCTTTCATAGGTGTGTGGTGTCTGAAACCTATGATTTGGGATGTGTGGGTTGCCATTTTTTGACTTTTCTGAGCTGGATTTCTTAGCCTTTGGTAGGTGTGTGTTGACTGAAACCTATGATTTGGGAACGAGTGGTTTGCTATTTTTGACTTTTCTGAGCTAGATTTCTTACCATTTCATAGGTGTGTGCTTTCAGAAAATTATGATTTGGGAGGTGTAGTTTGCTTTTTGGACTTTAAAGTTCAATTTAAAGTTCAATTTAAATTTAAAGTTCAATTCTAAATTCTTCGGTGGAAGATAGAAAAAGTTATACTATGATTGTGATTATTTTCTATGAAGATAGAAAGTTTCACTTTAATTCTAAATTTTCTTAAATTCAGTTCCGACTTTTCTCAACGAGATGAAAAAATTTAAAGTTCGGCTCCAAATATTTTCCACGTCAGTTTTAAGTTCACCAAGACATAAAAAATTTAAAGTTCACTTCTAAATTTTTCCACAGAAGATAGGAAAAGTTATACTATGATTATGATTATTTTCCATGAAGATAAAAAGTTTCAATTTAATTCTAAATTTTCTTAAATCTTAAAATGACATGAAATATGCTTACGGCTCTACCAATCGTACTCTGTGCTTGTTCATAGACATGACGCGGCTTTTCCACTGATACTCTATGGCAGGTTATCGACACTACCGAGTTTATTGCACGCATTAAATCAGTATTTTTTACGCAGTGGAAGGATCAACACACAATTCATATCTGTAAAAAGTGAAGATGAATTATTCGACGAAAGTATGTGCACATGAAAAAATCATCGTCGTGTTGAATGCTGACAAGGAGAAATACCTGAACTATGAAACGAGTGCAAGTGGAGATCTTATTGGGAATGTATGCATACGTTGTCATGACAGTGAGGAGTTAAATTCCTTTGGTGTACCCAAGAATTTCCATCATGCAAGTGGTGGATATGCGAGAGTAACATTACCAGAGAAATTAGTAGTCAAAGAGAATGCCAACTTAAAAATAATAGTTGATGAAGAGGGACAACTTCTAGCTAATGGTTCTGGTAGCATGTTAGCCGTTGATAGATCTTATCGCAATCTTTCCGGTGTTAGCATTCGAATGAAAGCAAAAGGAAAAAGAAGACATGCATACAGCTGCATCAACATCATAAATCATATCATGTCAATGTGCCAAAACTGCTATCTATGTAAAAATAATGTGACAATAGACAGTGAAATCGCAGGCAGAATAAAAAGGACATTAGCAGACAATATCATCAATGAATATAAAGATGAATTGACGGAAAGTGAAGCGCAAGTGTACTAATAATGTATAATAATGTATTTAACATATTTTTATATTAATATTCTACATGTTGTTATTTCATTAAAAATATCTAATGCATCATTTTGTTAAGTGTTCATTATTTTTAGGGAATGCTAGAACGTCAAACATTCAGAATATCTATTAAAAAGGTCAGAGATGTAAGAAAAATAATTTTAGAGATAATGATACTACTAGCAGGCTCAATTTTTCATAGAAGATAGAAAAGTTCAAGTTCTCTTCTGAATTTTACCAAAGAACACAATTCAATTCTAATTTCACCAGAGAAAATAAAAAGCTTACACTTCAGTTTTTAGTTCACCAAGACATAAAAAATTTAAAGTTCACTTCTAAATTTTTCCGTAGAAGATAGGAAAAGTTATACTATGATAGTGATTATTTTCCATGAAGATAAAAAGTTTCACTTTAATTCTAAATTTTCTTAAATTCAATTCCGACCTTTCTCAAACAGTTAAATTTAAAGTTCTATTCCAAATATTTTCCCGGAACAAGAAGAGTCCCAAGACATAAAAAAATTAAAGTTCACTTCTAAATTTTTCCGTAGAAGATAGGAAAAGTTATACTATGATTATGATTATTTTCTATGAAGATAAAAAATTTCATTTAAATTCTAAATTTTCTTAAATTCAGTTCTGACCATTCTCAAAGAGATGAAAAAATTTAAAGTTCTGTTCCAAATATTTCCCCGGAAGAAGAAAAGTTCAACTTCGATTCTGAATTTTCTCAATGAAAATGAAATAAGTTATTGATCAATTCTATTTTCCCAAAATAATAGAAAAATTTCCACTCCAATTCAGATTTTTCTCAAAGAGATGAAAAAATTTAAAATATTGTTCCAAATTTTTCTTAGAAGATAGAAAAGTTCAAGTTCTAATCTGAATTTTACCAAAGAACACAATTCAATTCTAATTTCTCCAGAGAAAATAAAAAGCTTCCACTTCAGTTTTAAGTTCACCAAGACATAAAAAATTTAAAGTTCAGTTCTAAATTTTTCCTTAGAAGATAGGAAAAGTTATACTTTGATTGTGATTATTTTCTATGAAGATAAAAAGTTTCACTTTGATTCTAAATTTTCTTAAATTCAGTTCCGACCTTTCTCAAAGAGATGAAAAAATTTAAAATTCTCTTCAATATATTTTCTCGCAAGAAGAAAAGTTCAACTTCGATTCTGAATTTTCTCAATGAAAATGAAATAAGTTATTGATCAATTCTATTTCCCCAAAATAATATAAAAATTTTCCACTTCAGTTCAGATTTTTCTCAAAGAGATGAAAAATTTAAAATACTATTCCAAGTTTTTCATAGAAGATAGAAAAGTTCAAGTTCTCTTCTGAATTTTACCAAAGAACACAATTCAATTCTAATTTCTCCAGAGAAAATAAAAAGCTTACACTTCAGTTTTAAGTTCACCAAGACGTAAAAAATTTAAAGTTCTGTTCTAAATTTTTCCATAGAAGATAGGAAAAGTTATACTATGATAGTGATTATTTTTCATGAAGATAAAAAGTTTCACTTTAATTCTAAATTTTCTTAAATTCAATTCCGACCTTTCTCAAAGAGATGAAAAAATTTGAAGTTCTGTTCCAAATATTTTCCCGGAAAAAGAAAAGTTCAACTTCGATTCTGAATTTTCACAATGAAAATGAAATAAGTTATTGATCAATTCTGTTTTCCTAAAATAATATAAAATTTTCCACTTCAATTCAGATTTTTCTCAAAGAGATGACAAAATTTTAAATATTGTTCTAAATTTTTCATAGAAGATAGGAAAAGTTATACTTTGATTGTGAACATTCTTCATGAAGATATGGAGCTCCACTTTAATTCTGAGTTTTCTCGAAGAAGTTCAAAATGTACAAGTTCTCTTCTGAATTTTCTTAGAGAAGAGAAAGAATTTTCTTAGAGAAGTTAGGTTAGGTTAGGTTAGGTTAGCCTACGTACGCGCGCGTACGTAGGCTAACCTAACCTAACTTAACCTAACCTAACTTAAGCTAGCCTAACCTAACCTAATTTAATCTTTTTACCATGTTTAAGATAGGTTAGGTTAGCTTATCATGAGCGCTCATGATAAGTTAACCTAACCTAACTTAAACATGTAGAGATGTTTCTAATTATTTATTAATATTTATTTATACCTAACCTAACCTATTGTTTTTGGTGGTTAGATGAATGAACTGAATTTAAGAAAAATTAGAAATAAAGTGAAACTTTTTATCTTCATGGTAAATAATCACAATCATAGTATAGTCATTCCTATCTTCTATGGAAAAATTTAGAATTGAACTTTAAATTTTTTATGTCTTTGAGAAATTAGGAACTGAAATGGAAGCTTTTTCATTTTCATTGGTAAATTTCAGAATTGAGCTAACTTTTTTTCTCTTCTCTAAGAAAATTCAGAAGAGAACTTGTACATTTTGAACTTCTTCGAGAAAACTCAGAATTAAAGTGGAGCTCCATATCTTCATGAAGAATGTTCACAATCAAAGTATAACTTTTCCTATCTTTTATGAAAAATTTAGAACAATATTTAAAATTTTGTCATCTCTTTGAGAAAAATCTGAATTGAAGTGGAAAATTTTATATTATTTTAGGAAAACAGAATTGATCAATAACTTATTTCATTTTCATTGTGAAAATTCAGAATCGAAGTTGAACTTTTCTTTTTCCGGGAAAATATTTGGAACAGAACTTCAAATTTTTTCATCTCTTTGAGAAAGGTCGGAATTGAATTTAAGAAAATTTAGAATTAAAGTGAAACTTTTTATCTTCATGGAAAATAATCACAATCATAGTACAGCTTTTCCTTATCTTCTATGGAAAAATTTAGAATTGAACTTTAAATTTTTATGTCTTGGTGAACTTAAAAGTGATATGGAAACTTTTTATTTTCTCTGGAGAAATTAGAAATGAATTATGTTCTTTGGTAAAATTCAGAAGAGAACAAGAACTTTTCTATCTTCTATGAAAAATTTGGAACAGTATTTTAAATTTTTTCATCTGTTTGAGAAAAATCTGAACTGAAGTGGGAAATTTTTATATTATTTTGGGAAAATAGAAATGATCAATAACTTATTTCATTTTCATTGAGAAAATTCAGAATCGAGATTGAACTTTTCTTCACTTCTTTGAGAAAATTTAAAAATGAAGTGAAACTTCTAATCTTCATAGAAAATAATCACAATCATAGTTTAACTTTTCCTATCTTCTATGTAGAAATTGAGAATTGAACTTTAAATTTTTTATGTCCTGGCGAACTTAAAACTGAAGTGGCAGCTTTTTATTTTCTATGGAGAAATTAGAATTGAATTGTGTTCTTTGGTAAAATTCAGAAGAGAACTTGAATATTCACGATCAAAGTATAACTTTTCCAATATTCTATGAAAAATTTGGAACAGAACTTTAAATTTTTTCACCTCTATGTGAAAAGTCGGAACTGAATTTAAGAAAATTTAGAATTAAAGTGAAACTTTTTATCTTCATGAAAAATAATCACTATCATAGTATAACTTTTCCTATCTTCTATGGAAAAATTTAGAACTGAACTTTAAATTTTTTATGTCTTGGTGAACTTAAAACTGAAGTGTAAGCTTTTTATTTTCTCTGGATAAATTAGAATTGAATTGTGTTTGTTGGTAAAATTCAGAAGAGAACTTGAACTTTTCTATCTTCTATGAAAAATTTGGAATAGTATTTTAAATTTTTTCATCTCTTTGAGAAAAATCTGAACTGAAGTGGAAAATTTTTATATTATTTTGGGGAAATAGAATTGATCAATAACTTATTTCATTTTCAATGAGAAAATTCAGAATCGAAGTTGAACTTTTCTTCTTGCGAGAAAATATATTGAAGAGAACTTTAAATTTTTTCATCTCTTTGAGAAAAGTCGGAACTGAATTTAAGAAAATTTAGAATTAAAGTGAAACTTTTTATCTTCATAGAAAATAATCACAATCAAAGTATAACTTTTCCTATCTTCTAAGGAAAAATTTAGAACTGAACTTTAAATTTTTTATGTCTTGGTGAACTTAAAACTGAAGTGGAAGCTTTTTATTTTCTCTGGAGAAATTAGAATTGAATTGTGTTCTTTGGTAAAATTCAGATTAGAACTTGAACTTTTCTATCTTCTAAGAAAAACTTGGAACAATATTTTAAATTTTTTCATCTCTTTGAGAAAAATCTGAATTGGAGTGGAAAATTTTCTATTATTTTGGGAAAATAGAATTGATCAATAACTTATTTCATTTTCATTGAGAAAATTCAGAATCGAAGTTGAACTTTTCTTCTTCCGGGGAAATATTTGGAACAGAACTTTAAATTTTTTCATCTCTTTGAGAATGGTCAGAACTGAATTTAAGAAAATTTAGAATTCAAGTGAAATTTTTTATCTTCATAGAAAATAATCATAATCATAGTATAACTTTTCCTATCTTCTACGGAAAAATTTAGAAGTGAACTTTAAATTTTTTATGTCTTGGGACTTTTCTTGTTCCGGGAAAATATTTGGAATAGAACTTTAAATTTAACTCTTTGAGAAAGGTCGGAATTGAATTTAAGAAAATTTAGAATTAAAGTGAAACTTTTTATCTTCATGGAAAATAATCACTATCATAGTATAACTTTTCCTATCTTCTACGGAAAAATTTAGAAGTGAACTTTAAATTTTTTATGTCTCGGTGAACTTAAAACTGAAGTGTAAGCTTTTTATTTTCTCTGGTGAAATTAGAATTGAATTGTGTTCTTTGGTAAAATTCAGAAGAGAACTTGAACTTTTCTATCTTCTATGAAAAATTGAGCCTGCTAGTAGTATCATTATCTCTAAAATTATTTTTCTTACATCTCTGACCTTTTTAATAGATATTCTGAATGTTTGACGTTCTAGCATTCCCTAAAAATAATGAACACTTAACAAAATAATGCATTAAATATTTTTAATGAAATAACGCCATGTAGAATATTAATATAAAAATATGTTAAATACATTATTATACATTATTAGTACACTTGCGCTTCACTTTCCGTCAATTCATCTTTATATTCATTGATGATATTGTCTGCTAATGTCCTTTTTATTCTGCCTGCGATTTCACTGTCTATTGTCACATTATTTTTACATAGATAGCAGTTTTGGCACATTGACATGATATGATTTATGATGTTGATGCAGCTGTATGCATGTCTTCTTTTTCCTTTTGCTTTCATTCGAATGCTAACACCGGAAAGATTGCGATAAGATCTATCAACGGCTAACATGCTACCAGAACCATTAGCTAGAAGTTGTCCCTCTTCATCAACTATTATTTTTAAGTTGGCATTCTCATTGACTACTAATTTCTCTGGTAATGTTACTCTCGCATATCCACCACTTGCATGATGGAAATTCTTATGTACACCAAAGGAATTTAACTCCTCACTGTCATGACAACGTATGCATACATTCCCAATAAGATCTCCACTTGCGCTCGTTTCATAGTTCAGGTATTTCTCCTTGTCAGCATTCAACACGACGATGATTTTTTCATGTGCATATACTTTCGTCGAATATTTCATCTTCACTTTTTACAGATATGAATTGTGTGTTGATCCTTCCACTGCGTAAAAAATACTGATTTAATGCATGCAATAAACTCAGTAGTGTCGATAACCTGCCATAGAGTATCAGTGGAAAAGCCGCGTCGTGTCTATGAACAAGCACAGAGTACGATTGGTAGAGCCATAAGCATATTTCATGTCATTTTAAGATTTAAGAAAATTTAGAATTAAAGTGAAACTTTTTATCTTCATGGAAAATAATCATAATCATAGTATAACTTTTCCTATCTTCTGTGGAAAAATTTAGAAGTGAACTTTAAATTTGTTATGTCTTGGTGAACTTAAAACTGACGTGGAAAATATTTGGAGCCGAACTTTAAATTTTTTCATCTCGGTGAGAAAAGTCGGAACTGAATTTAAGAAAATTTAGAATTAAAGTGAAACTTTCTATCTTCATAGAAAATAATCACAATCATAGTATAACTTTTTCTATCTTCCACCGAAAAATTTAGAATTGAACTTTAAATTTTTTATGTCTTGGTGAACTTAAAACTGACGTGGAAGCTTCACCTACGAAATACTAAGAAACCTTAGCTCAGAAAAGCCTGAAATAGCAAACTATTCATCCCAAACTATAGGTTTCAGACAACAAACACCTATGAGGGACTAAGATCCTAGCTCTGAAAAGTCTAAAAAGCAAACTACAAATCCCAAATCATAATTTTCTGAAAGCACACACCTATGAAATGGTAAGAAATCTAGCTCAGAAAAGTCAAAAATAGCAAACCACTCATTCCCAAATCATAGGTTTCAGTCAACACACACCTACGAAAGGCTAAGAAATCCAGCTCAGAAAAGTCAAAAAATGGCAACCCACACATCCCAAATCATAGGTTTCAGACACCACACACCTATGAAAGACTAAGAAATCTGGTTATGAAAAGTCGGAAATAGCAAATTGCATACCTCAAATCATAAGTTTCAGACAACACACACCTATGAAATACTAAGAAACCTTAGCTCAGAAAAGCCTGAAATAGCAAACTATTCATCCCAAACTATAGGTTTCAGACAACAAACACCTATGAGGGACTAAGAATCCTAGCTCTGAAAAGTCTAAAAAGCAAACTACAAATCCCAAATCATAATTTTCTGCCAGCACACACCTATGAAAGGCTAAGAAACCTAGCTCAGAAAAGTCAAAAATAGCAAATTAACCATCCCAAATCATAGGTTTCGGACAACACATACCTATGAAAGGCTAAGAAATCCAGCTCAGAAAAGTCAAAAATAGCAACCCACCCATCCCAAATCATTGGTTTTAGACAACACACATCAACGAAAGACTAAGAAATCTAGCTTAGAAAAGCCCGAAATAGTAATTTACATATCCCAAATCATAAGTTTCAGACAACATTCACCTACGAAATACTATGAAACCTTAGCTCAGAAAAGCCTGAATAGCAAATTACACACATCAAATCATAAGTTTCAGACAACACACACCTACGAAATACTAAGAAACCTTAGCTCAGAAAAGCCTGAAATAGCAAACTACTCATCCCAAACTATATGTTTCAGACAACAAACACCTATGAAAGGCTAAGAAACCTAGCTCTGAGAAGTCCAAAAAGCAAACTACAAATCCCAAATCATAGGTTTCAGACAACACACACCAACCAAAGACTAAGAACCTTATATCCCAAATCATAGGTTTCAGTCAACACACACCAACGAAAGACTAAGAAATCTAGCTTAGAAAAGCCCGAAATAGTAATTTACATATCCCAAATCATAAGTTTCAGACAACATTCACCTACGAAATACTATGAAACCTTAGCTCAGAAAGGCCTGAAATAGCAAATTAGACACCTCAAGTCATAAGTTTCAGACAACACACACCTACGAAATACTAAGAAACATTAGCTCAGAAAAGCCTGAAATAGCAAACTACTCATCCCAAACTATAGGTTTCAGACAACAAACACCTATGAGGGACTAAGAATCCTAGCTCTGAAAAGTCCAAAAAGCAAACTACAAATCCCAAATCATAGGTTTCAGACAACACACACCAACGAAAGACTAAGAAATCTAGCTTAGAAAAGCCCGAAATAGTAATTTACATATCCCAAATCATAAGTTTCAGTCAACACACACCTACGAAAGGCTAAGAAATCCAGCTCTGAAAATACCAAAAGCAAACTACTCATCCCAAACTATAGGTTTCAGACAACAAACACCTATGAAAGGTTAAGAAATCTAGCTCAGAAAAGTCAAAAATAGTAATTTACATATCCCAAATCATAAGTTTCTGACAACACACACCTATGAAAGGCTAAGAAACCTAGCTCAGAAAAGTCAAAAATAGCAAACTACTCATCCCAAACTATAGGTTTCAGACAACAAACACCTATGAGGGACTAAGAAATCTAGCTCAGAAAAGCCCGAAATAGTAATTTACATATCCCAAATCATAATTTTCTGACAACATTCACCTACGATATACTAGGAAAGCCTAGCTCATAAAAGTCTGAAATAGCAAACTACTCATCCCAAACTAGAAGTTTCAGACAACAAACACCTATGAGAGACTAAGAATCCTAGCTCTGAAAAGTCCAAATAGCAAACTACACATCCCGAATCATAATTTTCTGACAACACACACCTATGAAAGGCTAAGAAATCCAGCTCAGAAAAGTCAAAAATAGCAAACCACCCATTACAAATCATAGGTTTCAGACAACACATACCTATGAAAGACTATGAAATCCATCTCAGAAAAGTCAAAAATAGCAACCCATACACCCCAAATCATAGGTTTCAGACAACATACATCAACGAAATACGGGGGCCGGGGAGGGCCTTTGAGGGTCTGGTGGGGGGGCCCTTGAGGGCCGGGTGGTCCTTTGGGAGCTTGGGGGGACCTTTGAGGACCAGGGGCTTCCTTCGGGGTTGGGGTAGGGTAATCGGAACCCTTTGGGGTCGGGGATAGAGGACCTCACGACACTGTTCAAATGGAACTTTTGTATTATAACGACCACAGAGTTTCACCCTCAAATCCTCTTCTAAAATCTCTTCAAAAATCATCTTTTAAAATGTCTCTAACTGTTTCGCCGAAATAATTCCCTAAAATAATAATTTGTTCTGAAAAGATATAATAAAGCCTTAAAAAAGTATTAAAATGGTGGCTCAGGAGCCTTTGGGGCGCCGGGGGCCCTTTAGGGAGGGGGGAGGGGGTCCTTCTGGGTCTCAATGCACAAAAAATATTAAAAAATGGGGGAGGGAAGGGGAGGGGAGGGGAGGGGGAGGAGGGGAGGGGGAGGAGGGGAGGGGAGGAGGGGAGGGGGGAGGGGGAGGAGAGGGAGGGAGAGGGGGGCCTTTGGAGGCCAAGGGGGGAGGGGGCCTTTGGGGCCTGGGGGGTCCTTTGGGGGTCTGGGAGACCCTTGAGGGCCGGGTGGCCCTTTGGGAGCCCGGTGGACCTTTGAGGACCGGTGGGTTCCTTCGGGGTTGGGGTGGGGTATGAGGACTCTTTGGGGTTGTGGTAGGGGACCTCACATCACTGTTCAAATGGAACTTGTGTATTATAACGACCACAGAGTTTCACCCTCAAATCCTCTTCTAAAATCTCTTCAAAAATCATCTTTTAAAATGTCTCTAACTGTTTCGCCGAAATAATTCCCTAAAACGGTTTCGCCCAAATAACCCCTAATCGTAATTTCAGCGTGTTCCTTTTGTTTTTCGGCATCTCTGCGCTGTCAAATTTCAAATTGCTAAGAAACCTGGTTCCCGTGTTAATCTATTCATCGCTAAGATGTTTCTTGGAGAATTGTTTCCATGGCGTTTGGTTATTAATATCTTTTGGAGTTCGACCAGTAGAACTGTTTCCGAGGCAAAGACATTAATGACTTGGATCTATTCCTGGAGAATCGTTTCTAGGCGAAAATTTTTAAAGTCTGACAGATGATGTCATTGGTTGATTGAACTGTCAAGAAAGGGAAAGCCCAAAACAACAACAACAACAAATACTATTTCTGGATCATAACTTTCTTCCCAGGCACTTGGCCAAAAACAACAAATACTCTTTCCTAGATCATAACATTCTCCCATAGCGGACACTTGGCCAAAAACACACCTGGAGAAAGAGACCTTGGAGAAAGAGGTCATTGACACTGTCCCCATTAAACTATGTAAAAAAGTTGTAGGTGGCAGCAGGGGTGTCGTCCGGGAGTCAATAAGGCATCTCTACTCTCCGGAGATGATCGCACTTAAAGAGATGCCAACATAAAAATAATAGTTGATGAAGAGGGTCATCTTCTTGCTAGTGCTTGTGGTAACATGTTACCCAGTTTTACACTCCATCGTCAGCTTTCGAGTATTAGCATTCAACGGAAGATCAAAAGAAGACAGGCATACTCCTCTGCTACAAGATACGTGGACAAGATATGGTTTATGATACTAGTAGAAGAGTTTGTCTGTCTTCTTTTGATCTTCCGTTGAATGCTAATACCTGAAAGCTGACAATGGGGTGTAACATTGGGTGACATGTTACCACAAGCACTAGCAAGAAGATACCCCTCTTCATCAACTATTATTTTTATCTTGGCATTCTCTTTGAGTGCGATCATCTCCGGAGATGTCATTCTCGCAAATCCACCACCATAGTTTATTTCTTATGCACTACCTAGTTTATTGCATTTTTATAGGTCATTAATCATTGTAAAGTGGAAGGATAAACACATAAGTCGTACACTATTGGAAAAATGTGCGTGCATTGTCATGACAGTAGGGAATTAAATTTCTTTGGAGTACCAAAAAAATTCAATTCTTATGATGGTGGATCTGCGAGATTTAGATCTCCGGAGATGATCGCACTCAAAGAGATGCCAACATAAAAATAATAGTTGATGAAGAGGGGCATCTTCTTGCTAGTGCTTGTGGTAACATGTTACCCAGTTTTACACTCCATCGTCAGCTTTCGAGTATTAGCATTCAACGGAAGATCAAAAGAAGACAGGCATACTCCTCTGCTAATATCATAAACCATATCTTGTCTACGTGCAGGAACTTTTACCTGTGTAAAAATAATGTGGTAATAGACGGTTAAATTGCCTATGATGTTGCTTATATGCATTTTTGAAAACATGCATGAATACAGTTTTTTCGTTTAATTGGAACACTCCCTCAACGCTTCATAGAAGTTTCACCTTAATACTTATAGCTTCATTAGTTACAGCAACTGTAGTTGTATTACTAAAAGCATACACATAGTGCTTTCTGGCTAGTTCAAAATCCTCCCACAACTTTCTCTTAAAGATCTAACTTAATAATATATGTTGTTATCGGGTTTTCTAAACGAAACCATAATTTGACATGCTCAATATTCCTAAGGACACAGTTGCTGGACCGTTCTACTATACTGAACAAAAATAGTTGTCTCAAATTTAAACTAGATCTATTTGGGAAACAAATTGGCTTAAGAGACGGGTTGATTCCCCTCCAATCTCTTTTACCCCTAGAAAGGATCCTAGAACTTTTAAGTTTGAATCGAATTAGCTTATTTAAATGTTTCAAAGATATTTCCAGCTATTATAGAGTGATGCTGCCTATGATATTGCTTATATACCTTTTTGAAAAAATGCATGTATACACTTTTTTTTTCGTTTAATTGGAACGCCCCCTAAACTCTTCATAGACGTATCACCTTAATACTCTAAGCGTCATTAGTTACAGCAACTGTAGTTGTATTACTAAAAGCATACACATAGTGCTTTCTGGCTAGTTCAAAATCCTCCCACAACTTACTCATAAAGATCTAACTTAATAATATATATTATTCTCGGGTTTCCTATACGAATCCATGATTTGACATCCTCAATATTCCTAGAGACATAGTTGCTGGACCGTTCTACTATGCTGAACAAAAATAGTTGTCTCAAATTTTAACTAGATGTGTTTGGGAAATAAATTGGCGTCAGAGAGAGGGGGTGATTCCCCTCCTATCTTTTACTCCTAGAAAGGACCCTAGAACTTTTAATTTTGAATCGAATTAGCTTCTTTAAATGTTTCAAAGATATTTCTAGCCATAATAGAACGTGGATGTTCCTGTTTCTGAAAACTGAAAACTCTCTCTGTCTCTGCGTCCGGACAGGGTGTATGCTGGTCGGTGGAGATTTTGAAGTTAAAAAATTCAGCTCAACTCTCTCTCTTTCTCTCAGACAAGTAAAAGTAAAATTTCTTTTAACCTATCTCTTTTTCTAATATGTCCGCTATGATCCTGTTAGTAGTAGTAGTATCCATTTTTTTGAAAATTACTTTTCTTACATCACCAACTTTTAAATAGATATTCTAAACGTTTGACGTTCTAGGATACCCTAAAAATAATGGGAATTTTTAAAGTGATGCATAAAATATTTTTATTGAAATAATGACATGTAGAATATTAACATAAAAAATATGTTTCATACATTATTATACATTATCAATGACATTGAATAACTTTTTTCTTCAACCAGCGGCTTTATATATTTTCCCCTATAAAATTAAAACTTTCTAAAACACACAAAAATTACCTTCTAAAAAGAGGGCAGCCTCCTCATTGCTTTTTAAATATGACTTTACATAATTTGCACAATGTGAATGTATTTTACGAATTTTATCAATTTATTTTAAAGTTTAAATCGTACCATATTTTTAGCATACATATAGGTCCGTTGAGAGAGGACGGGTTACTAGAGGTAAATTCAAAGGAACAAAGGACATAGAACTCAATTCCATATTTTGTTCATTTTTTTTGGTATTATTTTCATGCAATTCCTCTCCTGCGGCACTCTTTGGCTGACCCTTGGCACTCTTTGGTGACTAATATCATTCTAAAAGATTTTCAGGCATTTTCTTGATATAAATGATGTTTTACCTCTATTGGTTTGTTTGTTTGCAAGCCATCTCCCCGTGATACACCATGGCGATTTCCATCCTGTGGAAATCTTGGGGTGATCCAGGGCACCCTGTGACACACACTGTCATTCCTAAGACATTTTCAGACCTTTCATGACAAAAAGGATAATTTTACTCACTTGGCTCGTGTTTTCGCTACAAACCCCTTCGTGATGGCCCATGGTGATTTTTACCATGCAACATTCTTAGGCTGGCTCGTGGCACTTTGTGGCACAAATTTTAATTCATAAGGTTTTTTCAGACATTTTTTTGATATAATTGATGTTTTAATTCTATTAATTTGTGTTTTCGCAACTTTTTTGTGATACAGCATGTGATTCCCACCCTGTGGCACTATGTAGCTGTCCCAAGGCAACCTATGACACACATTATCATTTCTAAGGTATTTTAAGACATTTCTTGATAAAAATTATGTTATAACTCCATTGTTTTGTGCTTTCGAAACCCAACCCCTTCCTGATGGTTTATTTTTCATTATTTTCTCGAGTTTAATAGATCCAGGTCATGATAAATTCAATATTGACAGCAGTGTTGCATGTTGATAGACAGCAATACCGCTAACAAAACAGAAGTAATTCTTTAAAAATATAAAAAGCTAACAAAACACTAAATTGTTTTTACAAAATACAAAAAATACTTTACACAAATCCAAAGTAGTACTAACGGAAAAAACATATTTATAAGCTCCATAATATGCTATTATACAGCTTTTTTTTTACTGTCAAAAAAGGCCTGATAGCAGGTATTGTTAAAGATTTTTGCTTACAAGTTGAAACTTTATTGGAGATTTTGAAGTAAAATATTCAAAACCATGATGATATAATTTTCCACTGTCAAGCCAAATCATGTTTTGCTCATTCTTGCAAATTCTGGTTTGGATTGTCTTAGGTCAAAAATACTTTGAAAATTGTAAAAAAAAGAGCCAGACCTCTAAACTAAGGTGCTATAAAAATATTTCCGTAGCCAGACCTCTAAATTAAGGTGCTATAAAAATATTTCCGTTGTAGACTGTTATTGGAAAAAAACAACTGCAAACTTGAGATTGTTTATCAACTAATGTCTTAATTTGCATTATAAAAACAAAGATTTTAATGAGATTTTTAATAACATTGGCAAATAAACCTATAAATTAGGATTCTCTGACACGCTCACCATAAGCCCCCATACCGTTTTTTCCCAAATGCTTCCAGCTGGGATACCAAATGGACACTTTTAGTGGCTTTTGGACACATTTTCACTCTGAGGGACACCGGGGCACTATTGAGTCATAAAAGGCAGCTTTTTCAAAAAAGGGACACTTTTTGGACATTTCTCCAAATCAAAACCAAATGTCATTATTTTCTTCTTTTTTTTTATAAATACGACTGCTTTTAATGTGTACTTTACTTTTAGGCTTTGGTAACGGCTTGGGGATTTTACTTAGATCTTTTTGCACCCTGCGCGAACATCATTTATCAACCGAATAGGAATAGGACCTAAAGTCTTAACCAATGTGGTATGCTAGAACTATCGGATCCATCTTTTTCTTCTATCTTACGGTTGACGTTTGTCATCAAGTCGGTCAACTTCAAGGACCCACCTTCTGCTGGTGGCAAAGTCACCAAGGCCGCAAAGAAGGCTGGAAAGAAGGAGTGAATGGCCATTTCCTGCTGGCACGTTCCGCGTAAATCCCTGTGGCGTGTAGCCGTGTGCATATGGCTATTACTACACTGCTGCCATTAATAGAAAGAAAGGAGTTTCGCAGAAAAGCTGTGTTGCGGCTCAATTTTATTTATAGCCGCTAGCAAATGTTTCTGTTTTATATTCTATACTTTCAGCTGTGTTTTTTTGTCAAACGCTGGTCGCCAGTTTCTATCGAGTATAACTCAAGCGAATTTATTTCAATCGGCCTTGTCTTCTCACTTTTTTAGTACTTGAAAACGTCATTTTTGCTCAGGGCTACTTTTAAATGTTCAGAAAACGGCAATATAGAGGAGTTGTTAAACGATTTTAATCATTTGACCAACCAGTTGACTGAGTTGTTAAGGAGATCGACGTCTTTTGTCTAACTTTAAAACCATGTAGGTCAAAATAGACATTTCGTTGCCACAGCCGTTCGGACCTTGTCACACGCAAAGATCCTTAATAGGTACCGAAGATTGACGACTCGCATCTTTTTCGCATAACCTTATGAAAATGCCGAAGTGAAAATGAATCTCTATGATTGGTTCTTTACTTTTCGACTAAGATAGGTAGCGGTATCGATAATCGATATAAAATTTCGCTCTGTTGACATTCTCATTACGATTTCTTCTGCCATCTCTTCAATTTGAACTAGTACTAAACTTAATTTATTCGTAGCGTTAATGTCAAAGCTGGAAATACCCGCAGAACTCATGCAGGTAACAGACCGCTAGGTAGCAGAACAAAGAAGGACAAATTTCACAGGTTTTTTGTTACTTTTTTTCACAGGTTTGAAAATACATAGTGAAACTCTGTATATTGGCTAATTTTCTAGAGGGAAACTAAAAGTGTCCTTTTTTGACTGATTTGGACACTTTTGTCCCTAAAAGTTTTGGCAACCCTGGCTTCCAGTCAAATTCTTGAGATTGTAATTTTTTCAAAACCCGTCCAAATATCAAACAACTATGCCTTCGGGGTTTACAAACTCCTCACCTAGCCCCTATCGCAAGGGTTGTAAGTTGTGCAAGTTGCTTTTTGTTTAAAAATGAGTTCTACAAAATATACATACATTGAATCTTATGGTTTGATTTTTAATTTATCATTCCTGCGTGACTAATACTTAATGATGCTTTAAGGGTTAAAAAAGAACTGTATGAGCAGTGTAACTCAAGTCTAAATCACGAAAAAAACACGACAAGATGTGTGAGTGTGTGTGTGTGTGTGTGTAAACCTTATACGTACTACTCATACATCTCAGACTTTAGTAGAAATCCCCTGAAAAATTCAATTGACGTGTCCCTGACTTTTGGAAACAAACAGTTTGCTCGTTTCCGAGTTTAGAAGAAAAAAGTTCTGTTAATCCATCTAAGACTCTAGTACACTCCCTGTTGGCCCGGTTGAAGTGCCTATGCCTCTGAAAGTTCCTGTTTTTGCGTCTCTGACTTTTGAAAAATATGTTATGCGTTTGTGATCTTGAAACAAAGATCACATGGTGTTCCCCGTTTAATCTCTCAGACCTTAGTAAGAACCCCGTTCACCTAACTCACGCTCTAGTAAACTTGCCTTCGAGTCGGGTAGTAATTGCCTATGTCTCTGAAAATTCCTCTTCTTGCGACTCAGGTTTTGGTAAAAGCCCCTGATAATTCCAATTTTCTTGTCTCTGACTTTTGAATAAAAACTCAGTGTGCTCATTTCTGACTTTGGAAGAAAAATGTCCTGTCCACCTATCTCAGATTTTCGCACACTTCCTGTGGGCAAGGTAGTAGTGCCTCTGTCTCTGAAAATTCCTGTATTTGTGTCTCTACCATTGGTCAAAGCCCCTGAAAATTCAAATTTAAGTGTCTCTTGCTTTTTGATAAAAATCAGCTAGCTTGTTTCTGACTTTGGAAGAGATTAAATCCTGTTCACCTCTCTCAGACTCTAGTACACCCCATGTGAGCCTGGTAATAGTGCCTATGTGTCTGAAAATTCCTATTCTTGCATGTTTGATTTTGGAACAGACATTCTAAATAATGGTTTTTCTAGCACACCCTAAACAATAATGGAAACATAAAAATATAATCCAAAGAAATAATTTTATTGAAAAAAGGCACGTAAAATATTATTTTTAATAATATCATTATAAAAATTTTTAATGTTTCAAATCCAGTCCATAAAATGATTCACCATATTATGTCTTGACATGGCAATTATTCAATTTTGGGCTCGTACACTACTTTGAACATGGTCTCACTTATATGCTCATAATTGTCGATGGTACTAGTAACGTTTGTAGGTACTTTGCTATTCATGGAGTTGTTTTTATAATTTTTAGCGATATAATCTTCTAATGCCATCTTTATTCTACTTGCGATTTTATTTTCTATTGGCACTCTGTTTTTATACATTTATTTAATTTATTTAATAAACGAGACAGCCATAGGCTATTCGCAATATAGGTAACAGTTTCAACATGTAGATAAGATTTGGTTTATGATGTTGGGAGAACAGTAGGCTATTTTTTCCCCTTTTCTTTTACTTGAACGTAACACCAGAACAATGGTGATAGGATTCATCAATAGGAAATGTGTTAGCCGAACAAGAAGTAGCAAAAAGTTGGCCCTGCTTCAAAATATGTTATTCTTGTTTTCTATGAATACAATGATAACATAGTTACCTCATTCTTCTTTCACATACTAATTCAGACAGTGCCTTTGGTATATCTCACTACTATATTTAATCCATCTTGTAGTCTATATACATACGTAGTCATTAGGCAAATCTATTCAAGATTGTCCCTAATATAACAATAAAATTCAGTGTATCGAAAAGGAAATGATAGATAAGTTTTCATTATAAAAGGCCTATTACCATATTTTAACCATATGGGAACATTTGGCTTCACTTCACTATTACCAATAATGAGTCCAGTATGAACTAACAGTAGAGTGAAACCACTCATATCCAATAGTAAACAAATGTTTTCTAGGAACAGAAACTTGAAGTAAATCTATGTTCATAATGTTATAGCTCTAAACTCTTCTTCATTACTGCTCTAGAAAAATACAAGATCTTATAGCTTGGAGGAGCAATGAACTACCCGGTATCGACGAATTCACTACCTGGTAGGTTCGTAATACATTTCTGAGGAACAATGTTCTTTTCCACAAAATCGGATGATAATATCGTTGGAAAAATCTGTGTGCTCGAAAGCATTACACTGCAAATAGAATAGGGACAGCGGTCGAATCTACAATGTTTTTTTTGAATCCTGACAAGATAACAACAAAAGTTGTTAACCTTCAAAACCTGTTAGGGCAATAGGTATTTAAATTTGCAAAAACCCACGTCATCGACAAGGTCGTTTGATACATTTAAATTTACATATATAAACAATTTGTCAAGCACCTTTGAGAATAGCCGGTAGACCTTCTCTTTGATCTTAAACCAGTATACAAGAAAAGAGTAGTGGCTTGTTGCAATGCAAAATAGATTGATAGGATATTATTTTCTAGCACCCTGAACTAAAAAAATCTCTAGCAAATCATTCATTTTGCTCAGACTTTCATCTAGGATGCTTAAATCATCCATATAAACTAAGTCAAGGAAGTTTTTTCCTCCCTATTTCATTCAGTTTTATCCCATTGCCTATCTTGTTTTTCTTAAGACAAATTCCATTAAAGTTATTCGTATAAAGGGAGATAAAACAAAATCCTGCTTAACTCCTGATTTAATGCGAAACAAATTTTTAACCTCCTTTTCTACCTTAACGCAGCAGTGCTATTTTCGTATATAGCACTAATGAATTTAGTCTATTCTAGGTATTCCATACAAGGAATAGTATCAATGAAACTGAAGACCAAAGGTGTTTGACATCTCAGGCTAGTCTCAATTAATAACCTTAGAGTGAAAAATTTTTGGAAACAACCTATTCCCTTTCTAAACGGCTCTGTTCTTCTCTTGTGACTTTGTCTACAGCATCTTTCAGTCTAAAAGGCATCGTACTGCTATTTGATTTGCTACCTGCAGGGATAAGGTTAATGTCTAATAGTTACCACGCTCACTCTTATCACCTTTCTTATACAATGGTTTAAATAGGGTTTTCCCAAAATAGCTAGGTACTTCTCCTTTCTTAGAAACCATATTAAAAATCTTTAGTAACTTATCTCTAACCTCAGAGCCGCTTTATTAAAAAAAAAAACTAATTTACCACACCATCAGCACCTGGGACCTTATTATTTTGTAATCCTTTTAGTACTGTCGCTAATTCTTCCTCATAAAACAAATCTTTTTACACATCCAAGGTAATATATATATTTTCCTGCAACTCTATCATGGTTTAGCACATTTTTGAAATGTTTTGCCCATTTTTCTTTATCTCTTTCCTTATCACATTGAGGCCCTGTTCCTAACTTTAACTAGGACAAGTCTGAAAGTCTGGATTAAATATATTAAATATGTTAAAAGTATATTAATATAATATATTTATTATTTTTTTATATGAAATAACTTCAACTGTATGATACGTTCTACTATCCCACAAATTTTAATATATAATCAATATTACATTTTACTATACAACAAATTTGATTATACAGTAAATTTGACTATACAACAAACTTTACGACAAAATTATTTTTTTTTTAACAAACAATTTTTCTAAGCAATATTTTATTTATTTACAATACCACAATAGATTTCACTTGAAGTACTTCACTTAGTTCTCCTGAAGGGGTACTTCTTGGCGTAGAAAGCTTAGTTTGCTTTTTCCTTCCACTAAGGTTCATGGGAAGTGTTTGTAATTTACTCCGCCTGATGTTTGTCATTGCGACCAGGCTCTGACAACCGCTCGGACTATCTTTTTTCGGTCAATTATATTATCGTAAATTTTATTGTATAGTATGAATTTATTGTGTAGATCAAATGTATGATATAGTCTAATGGAAAAATTAATTTTATTATAGAATTTATTTTCCTATCAAATCTATTATTACAATCAAAATGTAGTAAAATATTAAAATTAAGCAGGAAAAAGGAAAATATACTCTCCTACAAAGTATAAGTACATTAAATAACTAACAATAAATGTAAAAGTATATTTTACTGTACAATAGATTTTTCTATGCCGTAAATTTCTACCACACAATAAACATTAACATACAAAAAAATTATGCTTGATAATTTACAATGCAAAGAATTTTACCATTCAAAATAATTTACTAAATGAGAGATTTTATTACACACTAAAATTTGCCTGGTTTTTAAATCACCGTATCTGCAATCTCTAAGAAAATAGCAAAGGGTATAAAGTTGAAAAACTGAGTGAATACCAGAGGCCGAAATTGAATTAATTCAAAAGACACTAGATACATCTAGGATGTTGAAAGGTTATTAATGTTATATCTTAATTACAGCTAAAGGTGTAAAACAGATGTTTTCAGAGAATTTCTAGGAGGCTGTTTAAGTAAATTAAAAGCCACTAAATACATTCAGGCTGCTTCAAGACTGGACCTGCAAAACATGAACATGGCGTAATCAGTTGCAACTTTCTGTCTATGTTATAGGCAATGTTGAACTAAATTTAAAACTGTAAGTGCACAGGTTTTCAAATGGTTATATCTCCTAATTGTCCGAAACAACTTACCATACTAATTGACGCTTAAGAGAATATTTAGAAGAATGGTAAACAAAAGCAAACGACAATAGATGAATCCGAGTTCTCAAAATATGCTATGTCTCAGAAATTATTAAGGGCTATAAGTTGAAACTTTTACGAGATGCTAAGGAAAATATTGTTAAGAGTTTTCTTGTATCTTAACAATATATGCCTTCAAGTGTTAATAATCTTAACTTTATTATGGATGTCACAGATAAGTTAAGCTTTTGAGGCATTATTTTTTAATTCCAAAGCAACTCTTCTCAAATAAGAATTATCGTCATTCCAATTTTCTAATCCAATAGGAGATAACTATTTGATGTGATTTCAAAAATAACCGTAACAAAATCATAAGTTTTACCAAATTTTATTCTAACCTCTGCAAATTTAAATTATTCTGACTTCTGCAATAAAATTAAATAGTTATCCTTTTAATTTAAGTTCAGCGATTGCAAGATGTCCATGTCTGCCCTTTTCCATTGAGCTGATTTGAGGAGATCCAGAAAATTAAGCAGGAAAGAGGAGTCGTAGAATCCATAAAGTCGACAGCCTGTCTTTTCCCTATAAGAAAACAGAATTCATGTGTGCTTGTGAAGAAATATGCCTTCCCAACGAAAACACTTTTTTTCATATTTTAAACCCATTTTACCAGTTGTTCCTGATATATTAGAGACAAAAAATTTAATTGAATGGGTATGATTACTCACTTCTCTTGTTTTACTCCTAAGCTATGAATAGACTCCAAATTAATTACATTGAAAATTAAAAAATCTTGTCTCCGTCCAAAACTGATAATTTTCAGCTCTTTCACCAAAATTCATCCCAGAAAAGATCAGCTTAAATAATGAGGAATGTTGGTATCTTTTTATTTACTTTGCCCACTCTGTAAGTAAATACTTGTGAAAATATTCTTTATATTTAAAAATTTTACATCCACCTCTGATACTGAAACAACGGTATTATTCAGGTCAACCATTTGTTACAGGTTTTTGAGATTTCTATTAGTTTTCAATGCCAGTTTTCTTTAAATGGGCTCTCTGTCAATAAGTCAAAAAGGGTAAAAAGCATAACTTTTATAAAAGATTCAACTTTTTGCTTACCAATTTTCTGTGATTTTAAATTGTTGTGATATCTAAAATTGCAACAAAAATAAAATTTTCTACCTATTTCGGCAACATATATATATATATTTTTACTAATAAATTATAGAATGTGTCACTCTTCTCCGTGTATTGTTTTTTCGCGCATTAAGAGCACTAGAACTTGTCCATTTTAATCAAATAAATTTGTTTAAATTTCCGGGATATTTCGTTTTTTGCGAGCATAGCTTGAATCCTCTAGAGGGGGATTTTTAATTTTAAAAAGGAGAATCTATCAATATTTTGAATTAGTTTTTGTTATTTTTATCAGGTTAACTCAGTCTTACGGAAAAAGTTTATCAATTTATTAAATATTAGTTTTAATCATCGGATCTTTTGGTGTTCTGTTATAAGAGGCATTTTGTAAGTAAACTTAAAAAAAGTTTTAAGTTTTTTTCATATTTCATAAATAAAATATGAAAAAATCACTATTTTACCGAACTTCACTAACTTTTAACTTAAATCGGTCGTCATTTATATTTCATTATCAGAAAGTTTTAACTTTGAAGTGGTCTAAACTTACCACTTTCTCCTAATTTCTGGATAAGCCAACAAATTCATAAACCACTATACCATCTGAATGTACGTTCATGATCAAAGGTAATTTTAATAATTCTGTCTATTAGAAATCTACGAATCTCTAATGCTTTGCCTGAACATTTTGTTTTTTTCTTATTCTCTTTAAACTTGTAGTTCTATTGAAAATTGTTTTCTGCTGTATCCAACCTATGGTAATTATCATAAGTTATTTACGAAATAAAACAAAAATTGGTAAAGAAGTGAAAATAAAGATAAAACAGCCACTTACAGACATAATCTTTACAGAGAATAAGAAAATAATACTTTAAATCTTTTTGTTTTTTTTTTTTAAGAATTTATAGTTTGGCCTGCTATTTCTACCCTTTACACCCAACATACACCCTTTTAAAAATATGGACACAAATTGGAGTTTTTAATTTAGTTTCATACCTCCTCTAGTTGACCTGAAATGGAAAACTTGATACCATTCGCACAAAAAACTGTTTACTTTCTTTAATAGCTTGGATGCACTTACGCTATTTTGATTCTGTTAAATTTTAAGAGCAGAAGTAGCCCCTAAAAGTTTGAACATAATATCCTCAGTCGTTCTTGGGATGCTGCTGCGATGCCTTATTGGGAATTAGCATTAACAAAGTGCGTTTTGATTTAATCAACTACGGTGAACAAAATGGCTATCTCAAAATTTTGATTGGATGTGTTTGGGGGAATTAGGGGCGTGGGGGGTCAGTTGCCCTCTAATCACTTTTGACTATTAAAAAGGTACTAGAACTCTCAATTTCCAATCGAATGAGCTCCTTTAGAAGTTTCTACGACGACCACTTCCATATGAAGTGCCCTGCTCTAAATGAAAAAAATAATACATAGTACATTGTACCAACATTGTTCTTATATGCCCTCAGGGCATAACTTAAAACCCTTTCCCAGGAGTTTTGGGGGAGTGTCCTCCTCAAAAACATATTTTCTATCTGGAAATCAACTACGCTGAACAAAATGGCTATCTCAAAATTTTGATTGGATGTGTTTGGCGGAATGACAGGCGTGGAGGGGCGGGGGGCTAGTTACCCTCCAATCACTTTCGACTATTAAAAAGGGCACTAGTCCTTTGAATTTCCAATCGAATGAGCTTTTTTTGCAGGTTCTAAGACTGCGCCTTCTTTAAAAACCTTATATGACCCCAGTGCATAAGTTAAAACCCTTGCCCTGAGGGCTGTAGGGGAGTGTCCTCCTCAAAAACATGTTTTCTATCTGGAAATCAACTACGCTTAACAAAATGGCAGTCTCAAAACTTTGATTGGATGTGTTCTGGGGAATGATGGGCGTGGGGGGGCTAGTTGCCCTCCAATCACTGTCGAATATTAAAAAAGGCACTAGAACTCTTAATTTCCAATCGAATGAGCCCCTTTTGAAGTTTCTACGACGACCACTTTCATATGAAGAGCCCAGCTCTAAAGGAAGAAAAATAAATAGTAAATTGCGCCAACATCGTTCTTATATGCCTCACGGCATAGCTTAAAACCATTGCCCCGACGGTTTTGGGGAAAGTCCTCCTCAAAAACATATTTTCTATCTGTTTGATGCGTTTGGGGGAATGATGAGCGTGGGAGGGGGGGGGGCTAGTTGCCCTCCAATCACTTTTGACTATTAAAAAGGGCACTAGCCCTTTGAACTTCCAATCTAATAAGACATTTTTAAAGTTTTTACGACAACGCCTTCTATAAAAACCTTATATGCCCCCAGGGCATAACTTGAAACCCTTGCCCAGAGAGTAGTGTGGGAGTATCCTGCTCAAAATTATATTTTCTATCTGGAAATCAACTACGCTGAACAAAATGGCTATATCAAAATTTTGATTGGTTGTGTTTTGGGGAATAATGGGCTTAGGGGGGGCTAGTTGCCCTCCAATCACTTTTGAGTATTAAAAAGGGCACTAGCCCTTTGAATTTATAATCGAATGAGAATTTTTTGAAGTTTCTACGACAACGCCTTATATAAAAACCTTATATTCCCCAAGGGCATAGCTTAAAACCCTTACCCTGAGGGTTGTGGGGGAGTGCCCTTCTAAAAAACATATTTTCTATCTGGAAATCAACTACGCTGAACAAAATGGCTATCTCAAAGTTTTGATTGGATGGGTTTGGGGGAATGATGGGCGTGAAGGAGGGGGGGGCTAGTTGCCCTCCAATCACTTTTGACTCTTAAAAAGGGCACAATCCCTTTGAATTTCAAATCGAATGAGCCTTTTTTGAAGTTTCTACGACAACGCCTTGTATAAAAACCTTATATGCCCCCAGGGCATAACTTAAAACCCTTGCCCTGAGGGTTTTGGGGGAGTTTCCTCCTCAGAAACATATTTTCTCTCTGGAAATCAACTGCGCGGAAAAAATGGCTATCTCAAAATTTTGATTGGATGTTTTGTGGGGATTGATGGGCGTAGGGGGGGGGCTTTCTGCCCCCCAATCACTTTCGAATATTAAAAAGGGTACTAGCCCTTCGAATTTCCAATCGAATGAGCCTGTTTTGAAGTTTCTACGACAAAACCTTCTATAGAAACCTTATATGCCCCCCGGGCATAACTTAAAACCCTTGCCCTTAGGGTTGTGGGGGAGTGTCCTTATCAAAAATATATTTTGTATCTGGAAATCAACTACGCTGAACAAATGGCTATCTCCAAATTTTGATTGGATGTATTTTGGGGAATAATGGGCGGGGGGGGCTAGTTACCCTACAATCACTTTCGAGTATTAAAAAGGGCATTATTCCTTTTAATTTCCAATCGAATGAGCTTTTTTTGAAGTTTCTACGACAATGCCTTATATAAAAACCTTATATGCCCCCAGGGCATAACTTAAAACCCTTGCCCTTAGGGTTGTGGGGGAGTGTCCTTATCAAAAATATATTTTGTATCTGGAAATCAACTACGCTGAACAAAATGGCTATCTCAAAATTTTGATATGATGTGTTTGGGGCAATGATGGGCTTTGGGGGGGGGGGGGGGCTAGTTGCCCTCCAATCACTTTCGACTATTAAAAAGGGTATTATCCCATCGAATTTCCAATCGAATGAGCATGTTCTGAAGTTTCTACGACAACGCCTTCTATAAAAACCTTATATGCCCCCAGGGCATAACTTAAAACCCTTCCCCTGAGGGTTTTGGGGGAGCGTCCTCCTCAAAAACACATTTTCTATCTGGAAATCAACTACGCTGAACAAAATGGCTATCTCGAAATTTTGATTGGATGTGTCTGGGGGAATGATGGGCGTGTGGGGGAGGGGGGGGGGGGGGGTAGGGGATGGGCTAGATGCCCTCCAATCACTTTCGACTATTATAAAGGGCCCTAGAACTATCGATTTCCAATCGAATGAGCCCCTTTTGAAGCCTCTACGACGACTCCTTCCATATGAAGTGCCCAGCTCTAAAGTAAAAAAAATATATGGTATATTGTGCCAACATTGTTCTTATATGCCCTCAGGGCATAACTTAAAACCCTTGCCCCGAGGGTTGTGGGGGAGTGTTCTCTTCAAAAAGATCTTTTCCTTCTGGAAACCAACTACGCTGAACAAAATGGCTATCTCAAATTTTTTATTGGATGTATCTGGGGGAATGATGGGCGTAGGGGGGGCTAGTTTGCCCTCCAATCAATTTCGATTATTAAAAAGGGCACTAGCAACCCCAATTTCCATTCGAAAGAGCCCTTTTCGAAGTTTCTACGACAACTCTTTCGGTACGAAGTGCCTGTCGAAGAAAGAAAATTGCATCAATTGTTTCAGTAAAACTTCGATTCAACTGCCTACTATTAGCTAGCCTTCATAGGTGCCCGCAGGGGCAGCAGGGGGGCCATGGTCCCTCTTGGAATTTAGACCAGAGTATGAAGAAAATAGAAGTGTAACAACTATTTAAAGAAAAATAATTTCCTATTTTTTTCATGTCTTTAAGAACTGCTATGAAACTTGTTTAGAACCAATTCAATATTTAATTCAATTCTTAGATCTTAGATTAACTCAGTATAGGTCATTATTTATCTATCTAAAGGAGACCGAAACCGGAACCCGATTTAAGGTGTAGACTAAGTACTCTCAAGGGCATTCTATTGCCCTAGTAATAGTGCGACAAGCTTGATAAAGCTTACCGCATTTTGGAATTAATAAGCAAAGAAAGTTTTATATATATACAGCGTCGTGCCCTACCAGGAGTCAGTTTGGTCTTGGTTTTTGATCATATTTTATCAAGCTAGAACCGTTAGTCTATTTTTTTTTTCATCTTTTTCCATAATTTTTAAAACATAATCCTAGTTAAGGGGTAAGATTCTAATTTTTCTTAAGTCTATAATGATCATCCTGTGTCTATTTCATTGGTTGTATCCTATAAGGTCTTATTCTATTAGGAATTTTGCTTGCTTTTCTTTCATAATAATGAAACTTTTAGCTTCAACCTGAACGGGAATTTGGTCAAGATACCAGAATTTGTGAATTAAAATTGTTAGTCTTTTAATAAATCAACAAATAATTCTTAATAAATGGCTTAAATTGAGCAGTAAAATTTGTAGTAATTAGTAGAAATATTAGTAAAATAGTAACCATACTTTTTTTTATAGTAAAACTCTTGGTTTTTCTATACCGGTATAGAATTACATTTTTGTACCACTCACTGTTTGAAATATGATGAGTCTAAAGGTATCATGATCAGTCTGGTGGCCGGCGTTTACCCCCCCCCCCCCGGTGATTACCCCCTTGGAAAATACCCCCAGCGGAAAACACACCCCGGAAAATATAATCCCCCATGAAAAATACCCCCCCTCCATGGAAAAAAAGGCTTTCCAAATTTGAGAATTTTATTTGAGTTTTATTTTTTTTAATTTTCGTTGGGGGAAGGAATTTTGGTACTTGTGTACTATGTGCCACTCACTCAAGTTTACGCTATGTAAAATTCGAAAACACACCGGTTTTTTCGTTAATTTCTTCGTTACATTAGAAATAAATTTGGGCTATAGATTTGCTCATTAGGGGAGGGGGGGGGAGGAATACAGTATAGCAGGTCTGCATGCAAAGTGTGTTTGGTATAATTATTCTTTTTATTAGATAGAGCGATAGATAAGTGTATTTTAAAGCCAAACATACGGCCATGAACACAGTAAAATAACATAAATGAAAGGCACAAATAACATAAACTTTAATCAGTGATCATCATAGAACACTTAAGTGAAACACTGCATTAACCTAATAATAGTACTTAAGACTTGAAAAAACGGTCATTGAAAAAAAAAACTATTTAACACATGGATAAAATACTTAAATGAAACATTACATTTCCTTTATACTTTTTTTTTTTTAGTTAACAAAATTTCCAGATACCTCGCTATTTTTCGGTAATTTTTAAGTGGCCATATACCTAGAAAGAATTGTTTTCTGACTTCAAACTATCCATATACTTTACCCCCCCCCTCCTTGTTTTCAAATATATAGCCCAAACTATATATTTCCCATATATTCTATCCTGCTATACTTTACCGCTCCCCCCCCTAATGTGCAAATCTATAGCCCAAATTTATTTCTAAAGTAACTAAGAAACAAACGAAAAAACTGGTGTGTTCTAGAATTTTACACAGCGTAGACTTGAGGGAGTGGCGCATAATACACAAGTACCAAATTTCCTTCCCCCTACGGAAATAAAAAATAAATTCAAATAAAATTCTCAAATTTGGAAAGCCTTATTTTCCACAGGGGGGGGGATTTACCATGGGGGGGTATTTTTCTGGGGGGATAATTGCCGGGTGGGGGGGGGGGGGTAAACACCTAGAACCGATCAGTCCGATCTGTCTATATGATAAGTGTAGACAATTCCTCTGGAAAATATTTAACAAATCTTCCGTCTTCTGAAGAGCCCATATTTTGGAATACCCCATTCGATCAACAGCAAAGTTAAATCTAGAGTTTGGTTTACTGATTTGATAATGATAGGCTTTAAGTTGTTTATCTGAAATTAGTGGCACTTTTCTATTCCATACTTCCCCACAGGTAAGTGAGTCCAATTGTTTTTTTATATGACAATTAATTTTAAAAACTTTTTCCACAAAATAAGTTTTTCAAACAAAAGTAAAGTGCTCCATTAAACCAAAAATAAGCAAAATAAAGCCAAATAATCTTTCAAGTGTAAAACTCTCACAAACCATCATCAACAAATAAATGAAACCCAAAACAAACAGAAATTACAATAAATGACCAAGTCAAACTCAAAACGAGCAAAAACTAACATGAGTAGGGCTGACAACCCCCATGCCTTCTCAAGAATAGAATATAATTTGCCATTTACTGAAAACAAATACATTTAAAGGGTTTTCATTTATTTTACTTTAATAAAAATTGTTAAAACTTTAAGGCATAAATACCAATATAAATATCTTAAACTGACAATCCACAGTCATTTTTTCGGTAATGTTTTACCAAAACTATACGGGGTTGACATCCCCAATATCTCTAGAGACATAGTTACTGAACCATTCTACCATGATGAACAAAATGGTTATCTCAAAATTTTGATGGGATGTGTTTAGAAAATGAATTGGCTTGGGAGGAGGGCTGCTTGCCCTCCAATCTCTTTCGACTCTTAAAAGGAAACTATAACTTTAAATTTCAAAACCAATGAGCCTCCTGTTAAGTTCACACGACTACCACTTCCATAAGACCCTTATATACCCCGGGGCACAACTTGAAAACCTTGGCCCCAGGCTCCGAGGGGTTTTGTCAACCCCAAAGATCTTTTTATTTGATCTTCGGACTGTTTTTAACAAATGGCTGTCTAAAAATTTCCACCGGATTTATTTGGGGGAAGAAGACGTGAGAGCGGGGGGCTATTTGCCCTTTGATCACTTTGACTCTTTGAAATGGCACTAGAACTTTTGATTTCCAATGAGCCTTTTCTAAAGTTTATACGACCACCCTCTCCATAAAAACCTTATAAGGCCCATCACTTTCGAATATTAAAAATAGCACTAGAACTCTCAGTTTCAATCGAATGAACCCTTTTTGAAGTTTAAACGACAACTTCTTTTTTTCTTCAGTTCAATTCAATTTCAGTTCAATTCATTTTATTTAACATCAAAATACATTTAACAAATATGCCAATACCCACCTCAAGAAAGATACCAAAAAGCACTTGCGACTGGGCGGGTACATACACTAAAAAACAACACACACAAATTACATACAAACACTACAAAACAACAACAAAAAAAAATCAATCAATCTCTCATCAATTCATTTAATAATAATAATAACAAAGATAAATAATAATAATAAAGAAAAAAAAAACTATGAACCTTGACCTAACAAATATTTTTTCAATTTATTTTTAAATAGCCCCAGGTGCTCAGCCGCCCGAATGCTCTTCGGAATAGAGTTCCACACATTAGGTCCTGAAAATCTAGTATGGAAGCCGGCCCTGGTTCCACTTCTATTCGGAACAATGAAATCACTAGCATGACGAGTTTCATAATGGTGCAAAGACCTATTGTCATTAAAATAATCACGAAAAACCTCTGGACTAACATCATTCCAGCATTGATAAGCAAGAATTCTTATTTGGTAGTCTCGTAGCTGTCCTACATTCAACACTTGCAACTTGTTGAAGCAAGCTGAAGTGTTATTTACACCTTCAACATACCCACCAATAAGACACATCGCTCTATTTTGAAGAGTCTGAACACGTTTAAAATTCACATAAAAATTACTTACCCATAACATACAGCCATACGAAGCATATGGGTGGATCAAAGCATGGTATAAAAGCAATAAAACTCTCTGAGGTAAGAAATTTTTAAAACGACGAATCGCTCCAAGGCCACATGCAACCTTTGTGGCAACAACATCACTGTGGCGTTTCCACGAAAAATTACAATCAATGTAAAAACCTAAGTACCGGATTTCTTGAACTTGAATTACAGGCTTATTATTAAACAGAATTCTACCATCAATATCACTGGGCTTGCCTACTCTAGAATATACAATAAAATTAGTCTTAGTAACATTAACTGATAACAAACTCAAACTAGTAAAAACATGGAAATTTCTCAGAACACAATTCACTTTCAACACAAGACTATCCAAACAACGACTAGAAAACGTAACTGCAGTGTCATCAGCGAGTGACGTTAAGCAACAATCTGGAAGATAAAACCTCATGCTATCCACATAAACCAGATACAGAAGTGGACCAAGGACCGATCCCTGTGGCACACCACACGACACTTAATAAGGGGAAGAAAAAGCATCATCAATCATCACTTTAATAGACCTCCCACACAAATAACTTTCAAACCACTTCAAACTCACTCCTTTAACACCTAAGCATTCTAATCTTTGCAATAAAATTTTAAAATCTACCGTGTCAAATGCTTTCCTAAAATCAAAAAATACTGTTAGGGGGATTTCACCTTTTACTAAACAATTATTTACAAAATCTACAAGATGAATGGCAGCATGACTAGTGGAATGACCTTTTCGAAACCCGAATTGGGTATCACTGAGTAGGCTATGTTTCGTGAGATGGTCATATAGACGGCGATGAATCACTTTTTCCAAAATTTTTGACAATAAAGGCAGTATCGATATTGGTCTCCAGTTACCGGCATCTGACCCTTTCAACTTCTTCCATTAAATGCTTAATGGATTTCTCAGTTTAGGCTGTTATGCTGCTATACTAATTGAATGTTCTCCTTGCAGGTGTATTCGTCTGTGGGATATCGAGAAAATAACGGACATCAGACATATTTTCAGAAAAAGTCTGAAAACAGATGATCCTTCGGACCCTGTTAGTGTTGTATATTAAACGAGAAATCGACGACAAAACAAGGTTCTTGCTGCTCAGCAAATCATGGAGACCTGACAAACACTACAATTTTAAAGGCGATATTGCTCTCGAAAAGCGACCCTTTATTCATGAGTGGCTGGCTAAGTACAATTGACTTGCATATTCAAATGTACAGTAAGGCGCATTATGTATACCATGCGTTTTGTTTAAGCCTAATGTTGATAGAGGTGTGCAAGGTGGGCTCATGATCCGACCTTACACCAAATTTAAGCAATTTCACGAAAATACCAAGGCTCATTCGAGCTGTAAGTAGCACCAAGAGGTTGTTGAAAAGTCCAGCAGCTTCTTATCAATTATTAATAATAAGAAAAAGGGTGTTAATGTACTTTTTAACCAGAATTTGACCCGGAAAACAGAAGAAAATCGGAAAAAACTCAAATCCATTATACCTACAATAGATTTCTGTGCAACACATGACCTGCCACTGAGAGGAAAAACAGACAAAGCTGCTGTTTTTAATGATTTATTAAAATTCAGGCAGGAAGCCGGTGATTTAGTTTTACTACATCATTTGAATGATGGCACGAAAAACGCAAGCTATGTGGATCATAGGATCCAAAATGAAATTATTGATATTTGTGACACATTCTTAAATTCTACAATAATTGAAGATGTTAAGAAAAACGAGATGTTTTCCATTTTAGCTGATAAGACCATGGATATGGCTGGAATCGAACAAGTATCTTTGGGTGTGTGATATATTTGAGGTATCAGGGAAGTTTTCCTCGGCTTCGCTCAATTATTAAACGGCCCAAATGCACAGAACATCGCGAGCGCAATAAACGAAAAATTTTCTGAGTAGGGGTTTGATCTTAGCGATGCCGTTGGGCAAGGGTATGACGGCTACAGTACAATGGCTGGCCATATTTTAGGGGTGCATAAAAAAATTCCAATGAATTTCCCATGGCCCAGTGTTTTCACTGTTCGAGCCATCGCCTAAACTTAGTCGTTAACGAATTAAATAACATTTCACAGGTAAGAAATACCGTGGGAACAATTAAAGAATTCATTAAGTTCTTAAGTGAGAATGGTCAGAGGCGTGCAGTTGTAGGTGTCACTTTACACAAGCTAGGCGAAACTAGATGGACTGAAAAATACTTTGCGATTAGAAAATTTAATCCTATGTTTACCAATATTGCACAATCTCTGTAAAAGCATTCGTTGGAAGGAAAAATCAATCTACTGAAAGTATCGAGCCACATTCGACAGTTAACCAGCCTTTTTCAAGCTGACCGAAGCAATAGTAAACTTCTATTCAAAGAAATTATGGTGGCTGTGCAGCGTAAGTCCCAAGTCGTAGGAGTAACACTCATAATGCCAAGAATAATCAGTAAACAATCTCACAAGGCTTATCAACCAAACGAAACAAATCAGGACTATTTTATAAAATCAATATTCATCCCATAATTAGATTCAGTTATTGAATCTTTGATGGAAAGGTTTTCTGAAACGAAGCAAACGGCATTAGAGGTATTTAAACTGCACCCTAAAAGTTTGTAAAAACACAAAAAGATAAATAAATGGGATCGATGAAGAATGTATCCGAAATGTATGCCAAACTTTTCGACACTTTTATTGATCAGTCGGCAGCATGGTATGACCATGTTGGAAAAACACTAAAGTGACTGCAGGCCTTGATAAAATGCTTTTGATTGATCTCCTAGAGCACGAGCACGCCTTCTTTCTACCTTCAATCTCGAAAGCCATTAAAATCGCTCTTTGTCTTCCACCGACTACATGTACCATCAAAAGGTCTTTCAGGTAAACAAAAGCTAATTTTCTAATAAGATAGTTATCTACCTCACACATAATTTTATATAAATGTCCATAGTCAAAAAGAATTGCAAAATAGAAATTGTCTTCACCAATAATAGTTTTGTCATGATCATAAACAGAGCCGTTTAAATGGGGTGAGAGGACACTGGGACAACTGTCCCAGGTTCCATGGTGGGGGGGGGGTCTAAGGCTAGGAGGTTGCCCTTTCAGATCAAATTTTTCACGTTGATTTGGCTTTTTTGCTTATAATTTGAGTCGGGGGGGGGGCACTTTAAATTTACCTTGGGAACCATCAGCCCTAGGAACCGCTCTGATCGGAAGTAAATGCTTCAGAAGGTTGAGGGTTCCAGCATTACAAGCTCTACAACTAGGCTTTTGTAAGAGATGGTCAGGTGTAAGTGAAAACATTGATAAGTTAGCAGTTGAGTAGAGATTTGCAGTTGTGTCGCTAACAAGTCCTCGGCTATTCAATATAACGAAGTTCCGGGAATATATTCTGAATATGCCAAGAGTGCGGCTATTTAAACTAGCTTAGAATCTTGTATGTCTCCAAATTTGCGGCCTTTATAGGTAAGGAAGATTTCAAAAGATTGTGGAGTGAGGGAAATATAAAATAACGGATCGGGTATAGATAATGAGGTGGCCAAAAATTGGCAACCTTGATCAATATTTTACGTGGTCACGAGGTGCCTATTTGGCAGTACTAAAGGAATCTCTCAGAAACCATATGACTTGGCTTAGTTATAAAGGAAACATGGGTTAAGTGGAGGGGAGTTCTCGAGTCAGTTTAGGAAGAGAGGAGCAAACCTTCAGTAGTGAGTTGTAGATGAATAGTTTACTTCTTGGTACAAGAAGGAATTATCAAGGGAGACGGAAAGGGCTGCATAGTCCTTATTTTTACCCCATATTCGGAGGTATCGATCAGAGAGTAGGTCAAATTATGTTTGTACATGAAGAATTGAGTTAAAGGGAAAAGGAATTGTAAGGAGATAGGAGGTTTGACGAAAGATGGCTTGTGAGTATGAAGAGAAATGAGTGTTTTGTAAGCGTGGATGAGCGATGAGTTGTTCTTTTACTAGGCGTGTTTCTTTTTAATTCTTTTTTTTTTAGTGTTTATGTTACTTAAAATGTAATTTTTCATTTTATTGCCATGAACTTAGGGTTCTTAAAGCAATAAAACTATCATTATTTGTTATTTTCAAATAATATCTTGATCTTTATCAACTATTTTTCCTTATGGGTTAAACTTCACTTCAGATATATTTTGAGTTTTAAAACACATTATAAGCTTAACGCCCATTCCAAAGTATTGCTGTGTTTTTTGCTTTTTTATTGTAGATTTCTTTCAATTTTGTTGGGTCTGTAGATAATTTGTTTCCGAGGTCCAATTTCTAATAACAAAAACAAGTCAATTCCAAATATAAAATATGACTTTATAATACACCCCAAACCACGATTAAATATGTGTAAATTTTCAGCACGCTAAGAAGAGTTAAAACATGGACGAGTAGTACGATCTCAGACGACAATCTTAGTGGATTATGCCTCTTATCAGTCCATAAAGAAAAAGAAAAACTGAAGGAGAAGCGTATTTCGAAAAAGTGATAAATTTATTTTCCATAAATCCTCGCCGTTTGAAATTTTTCTAATTTTTTTTTTATTTTGAATGTAAATAATAAGTTTTGCCATTTTTATATCTATCTTTGTTTGTCTCTATACTCAGATGTCAATATCATCATGATAAAATAGGAAAACTTGTCACAGTCTAGTCTACAATTTGAAATCCTTCTCAAGCGTGCAACAGGCTCAATACGACATATTTTTGAACTTTTGCAAAGGCTTTTACCCAAATCCATAGCTGCTTAATTGACAGTATTTAATGCAATGAACATGCCGAACAGTGCATTGAATAGGCATTATCGAAAGTTGTCTTTTTTCAATGTTTCTATAGTGACACTAGCTTGTCAACAAGTATAACATATTGGCTAACTGGTTAAAACTAAAAAATGATACTTAACTGATCAACGATAAACTTTCTTGTATTTTTTTACCACAAAATTTATTTCTCCTCCAATCTCCGCTATTCTGGTATCTGCCCCCCCCCCCCTCCCCCTTGTGAAATTTTCTACGGACACCCTTGCTAGCCTTTTCAATGCCGTAGACCTCCATAACATTTTGTATATTGCTCCATTTCGGAAGCTGTTTACTAGAACAGATAGTCTGAAAGTCTGGTCCATCATCTTTCGGTTTGCTAAGTATTTGCTTCGGTTGCCTCCTCGGCATTAAAATTCTCCTTTCATCAGAGAATTCACACTTGCGGATCCTAATCTCGCAATCCTTAAATTAATTACCAAGCATAACCAAAATTGGATTCACAAAATGAATGGTACCATGCTTTAAGTCAATAGTGCTCTAATTCAATATTGTTCTGTTTTGTTGTTCGTCTGTGTCATTGGTTTCTTGTTCGTTAGATTTTTTGTTTGTTTTTTCTTTTCTTCTTCTTTTCTTTTCCCTTTACTCTGTCTCGTCATGTTTTGTGATTTATGGGTTTTTAATAAATAGCAATAATAATAATAATATTAGGTTTTCATAGAGCGGCTGGTCGTATAGACTGGATTGGGCTACTTTAATTGCAAGTCAGAATATCTAGTGCCCTATTTAATAGTCAAAGGGATTTGAAGGTAGCCAGCCAAGCCCCAACGAGCCTTTAACTCCCCAAAATGCATACAATCAAAATATTAAGAGAACTATTTAGTTCAGCGTTGTTGAAAAGCTCAATAATTATGTCCTTGGGGATGTCAACCTCCCCAGACTCTCCCGGGAAAAGGCTGTAAGTTAGACAATTCTTTAATTTTTATAATTTAGCCTAGGTTATTGAGAAAGACATTTATGTTTGAACCTCAATTTCCAAAAAGACGAAGGGCATTTAGGTGAGTCTTAAAGAGAATGTTGAGGGGATTACTAAATTAACTCAAAATCCGTTATATGATTAGTAATGCATCTTAGATTCTAATTACACAAAACCTGTCAGACCACTTTCTGGGCCAACCAGACAGGTTTCTGACTTAGATTTTTAAACATATATTTTAAACCTGTATTTAATGTAGGTAAATGACCCAAATTATGATGTGTGCTCACTATACCTAAGCATTAAATGGTCTTAATTAATGACTTGAATATAGGGATGAAACCAATATGAGAATAGTATGAATACTATTTTATTTGGATAGAATGAAGACGGTAAAGGGCTAAAACTAGTTACTAGTTAAGGTAAGTCTGAGGGTAATGTAAGTCTCACGCAACATGACATACATGTTGGAATATGAATAGAATAACGTCATGGGTACCAATCTGTGAAAATGGTTAGTGGTGATAAGGTGATCTTGTGACTTGACCAAGACTTCTCTTCTCGACTGTGGTCTGTATAATATACAAGTACCAATTGAGGAGTGTGGGCAATATAAAATATTTTTTTGTATTGGAAAATGCTAAAAAGTTGAAACTAATAAAGCCATAGTTGCCAAGAAAAGATTTTGTGACTTGACCTAGCTTTCACTTCTTGGCTGTGGTCTGTATAATACAAAAGTACCAATTGAGGAGTGTGGGCAATATGAAATATTGTTTAGCATCGGAGTGTGCTAAAAATTTGAAACTAATAAAGTCATAGTTGCCAAGAAAAGATCTCTTGACATGACCTAGCTTTCATTTCTCGGATCCTTAGAAATCCTTCAAAATCAAGTAGTGAGATGGTTATGATTTTAAACCATCAAGGACCGCAACAACAAACGATCCTAACCACTCAGAACCTCAACCTCCAAGAGGCACCCTCTCCTCAACCTAAAAGGACCCCTCCCCCAATTTCTGACACTTCCATTTTGTATACATTTTTTTAAGTTATTTTTTCTTTTTTTTAAATTTTCTATTTTATTTTATTTTAATATAGAATTCTTTTTTCAACTTTTTTTACATGTCTTAGAATGACTTGAAATATGCTTAAAACTAAAATATTCACAATTAATATTTACGGAAATACAAAACGAGAATGATATTGATATGCTATCATGACTTTTACTATTAGAAAAATAATATTTGTAGTGACACTTTTTTTTCTGACTTGGAATTTTTTGGACTTGGACAACTATTGAACTTTTTTTTATTATTTTCAGTTTATTTTTCTATGTTTTGGGTAAGGACTTTTGAAATTATTGAAGGTATTATCGATATTTTTTTAAAGATCCCCATAGGCTTGCTCTTATTCAATACTATTGACGTCTTAGTTAAGTAGTTTGTTTATTTTTTTATGTTTTGTATAAGAATTTTTTGAAATTATTGAAGGGATTATCGATATTTTTTTGAAAAGATCCTCATAAGCCTGCTTTATTCGATACTATTGACGTTTTAGTTCAATAGTTTTGTTTTATTTCTGTTTTATTCTATATTTTGCATAAGGACTTTTGGAATTATTGAAGGTATTAAATCAATATTTAATGAAAAGATCCTCATAAGCTTGCGTTTATTCGATACAACTGACCTCTTAGATCGGTAGTTTGTTTTATTTTTCTATGTTTTGAATCGGAGCTGTCGAAATTATTAAAGGTATTATCGACATTTTTGGAAAAGATCCAAATAAGCTTGCTTTTATTCGATACTATTGACGTCTTAGTTCATTAGTTTGTTTTATTTCTGTTTTTTTCTATGTTTTGTATAAGGACAGCTATTACCGATAATTTTTTGAAAAGATCCTTATAAGCTTGCTTTTATTCGATACTATTGACGTCTTAGCTAAATAGTTTGTTTTATTTTTGTTTGTTTTCTATGTTTTGTATAAGGACTTTTGGAATTGTTGAAGGTATTATCGATATTTTTACAAAAGACCCCCATAAGCTTGCTTTAATTCGATACTGTTGACATCTTAGTTAAGTAGTTCGTTTTATTTTTTATGTTCTGTATAAGAATTGTTGAAATTATTGAAGGTATTATCGATATTTTTTTAATAGTTGTAACTTTTACTATCAGAAAAATAATAATTGTAGTGTCGTATTTTTTTTCTGACGGAATTATTTGGACCTGGAAAATTATTCAACTTTTTTTTATTATAATTTTTTCTATGTTTTATATTAGTTCTTTTGAAATTATTGAATGTATTATCGATATTCTTTGAAAAGATCCTCATAAGCTTGCTTTTGTTCGATACTACTGACATCGTAGTTCAGTAGTTTGTTTTATTTTTCTATGTTTTGTATAAGGACTTTTGAAAATATTGAAGGTATTATCGATATTTTTTGAAAAGATCCTCATAAGCTTGCTTTTAATTGATAATATTGACTTCTTAGTTCAATCGTTTGTTTTATTTCTGTTTTTCTTATGTTTTGTATAATGACTTTTGGAATTATTGAAGGTATTATCCATAATCATTGAAATGATCCTCATAAGCTTGCTTTTACTTGATACTATTGACGTCTTATTTCAGTAGTTTGTGTCATTTTTCTATGTTTTGTATAGGAACTGGCGAGAATTTTTAAGGTATTATCGATATTTTTTTGAAGAGATCCTCATAAACTTGCTTTTATTCGATACTATTGACGTCTTGGTTCAGTACTTTGTTTTTATTTCTGTTTTTATTTTTAGTTTTCTATGTTTTGTATACGGACAGATATTATTGATATTTTTTGAAAAGATCCACAGAAGCTTCCGTTTATTCAATACTTTTGACGTCTTAGTTCAATAGTTTGTTTTATTTCTTTTTTTTATGTTTTGTATAATGACTTTTGGAATTATTGAAGGTATTATCCATAATCATTGAAATGATCCTCATAAGCTTGCTTTAATTTGATAGATTTGAAGTCTTAGCTCAGTAGTTTGTTTTATTTTTCTATATTTTGTATAGGGACTGTTGATATTATTGAAGGTATTATCGATATTTTTTGATAATATCCTCATAAGCTTGCTTTTGTTCGATGCAATTGACGTCCTAGTTTGTTTTATTATTCTATGTTTTGTATAAGGACTTTTGAAACTATTGAAGGTATTATGGATTTTTTTGAAAAGATCCCAATAATATTGCTTTTGTTCGATACTATTGTTGTCTTATTTCAGCAGTTTGTTTTTGTTTTGGTTTTTATTTTTCTGTATTTTGTATAAGCACTTTTGAAATTACTGAAGGTATTATCAATATTTTTTGAGATGATCCTCTTAAGCTTGCTTTTATTCGATACTATTAACGTCTTAGTTCAGTAATTTGTTTTATTTTTCTATGTTTTGTATAGGGACTGATGAAATTATTAAAAGGTATTATCGGTTTTTGAAAATTTCCTCACAAGCTTGCTTTTATTCGAGGCAATTGACGTCTTAGTTTGTTTTATTATTCTGTTTTGTATATGAACGTTTGAAACTATTGAAGGTACTATCGATATTTTTTTGAAAACATCCCAGTAATATTGCTATTATTCGATACTACTGTTGTCTTAGTTCAGTAGTATGTTTTATTTCTGTTTTTTTTTCTGTGTTTTATATAGGGATTTTTTAAATTATTCAAGTTATTATCGGTATTTCTTGAAAAGATCCTCATAAGACTGCTTTTATTCAATACTATTGATGTCTTATTTCAATAGTTTGTTTTAATTTTCTATGCTTTGTATAAGGACGTTTGAAATTATTGAAGGCATTATCGATATTTTTATAAGATCAAGCCAATGCTAAGATCAAGCACGCCAAGGGTGTTCTGAAGTTTTGTGTTTTTTAAAAATCTTCTGAAAGATCAATTTAGTGCGTTTTATTTTAAATATTATATGGCCTTTTTACTTTGCATCTCCAACCTTTAAATGAGTTGCTTTTAAATATAGGAGATTTTCATTATCCCCAAAGTCTCCTCCTACTAAAATACCCGCTGCTAGAGTAGGTACTGAGCCTACTTTTATCGTTTTTCTCTGGACTATACCGTACTTCTTTACAATTTCTATTCTAACGCAAGAAGACGGGCATTGGCGCTTATCTCCATAATAATATACTGTTGTAATATTATTTTTATGGTCTAATTCTGTCTTTTTAATTAGGCCCATTTGCACAAACATTTGCTCACTCACTGAGTCAATTACCATTTCGACCAATTTTCCGTTTAATTTTGCTTCTATTTTATATGATCTCACAAACACGTCAATATTTCTTTTATTATGGGCTATAGCCCAATTTTTTCTTTTAAAGTTTACTTTCTCATTTCTATTATGGCGATTTTTAGTAAAAGGCTCCGAGGAATCACATTTTACTGGATTATCAACATTTCGAACTGGAGTATCTAGCATTTGTTTTTTTGACAGGGAGGCTCAGGCTCCCTTTTTGTTTTTTTGGCCGGTCCACCTCCCCGCATTGTCACATTACAGCTGGTGCCAGAGATGGATTAATAGAGTCACACTGGTCAGGAATTGTTGCGGTGTATCACGGGGGGGGGGGGGGGGGGTAGCGAAAAAATTAACCAATGGATTTAATGCTTGATTTTTAATGACGAAATATCTTAAAATGTCTTAGAAAATGATAGAGTGCTGGTAAATAGTGTTAAAAGGGGTGCTGCGTAATGCCCGTAGTGGTGTATGTGCTTTGAAGAGCAGGATGAAAGGGTTGGACCGTAAAAAACGTTAATTAATGGTTTGAAACCGAGATAGAGTTGCAGGAAAAATATAGAGGAAAATGAAAAAGTTTGTGATACTTTGGATGTGAAGGAAGATTTTTTTGTGAGGAGGAATTAGCAACAGTATTAAAAGGATTAGAGAATAATGAGGCTCCAGGTGCTGATAGGGTGGTAAATGAGTTTCTTAAATATGGTGGCTCTGAGGTTAGAAATAAGTTATTGAAGATTATGAATATGATTTTTGAAAAAGGGGAAGTACCTAACGATTTTAGGAAAACCTTCATTAAGCCACTGTATAAGAAAGGTGATAGAAGTGAGTGTGGTAATTATCAAGGCATTAGTCTGGTCTCTGTAAGTAGTAAATTACTTAGTAATATGATACTTTTTAGACTGAGAGATGCCGTAGACAAAGTTTTAAGAGAAGAGCAGTGCGGTTTTAGAAAAGGTAGAGGATGTGTCAACCAAATTTTCACTCTTAGGCTAATAATTGAGAAGTGCCTGAGTTTTCAAACACCTTTGGTCCTCAGTTTTATAGATTACGAGCAAGCGTTCGATTCTGTTGATAGAAGAGCTTTAGTAAAGGTTTTATCCTTGTATGGTATACCAGACAAATACATTAAAGTGATTAGTGCTATGTAGGAGAATAACACTACTGCGGTTAAGGTAGGAAATGAGGTTAGCAGCTGGTTTTGTATTAAATCAGGAATTAAGCAGGGTTATGTTCTATCCCCTTTTATATAGATTATTTTGATGGACTTTGCTTTAAGGAGCACAGGAAAGGCAATGGGAGACCACGGAATCAAATGGGGAGGAAAAAGTCTCCTGGACTTGGATTATACTGATGATTTAAGCATCCTAGATGAAAGTGTGAGCAAAATGAATGAAGCTTTAGAGGTTTTGCGAGTTGAGGGTGCTAGAATTGGTTTGAAGATTAATGTTAGGAAGACTAAGTCACTAAGGCTAGGAATAAGTGAAGATGAAAAGGTGACGTTGGGTAATGAAAAGATTGATCAGGTGGGCAGCTTCACTTATCTTGGTAGTATCATTAGTAAAGATGGTGGGAGCAGTGAAGATGTTAAACATAGAATAGCCAAGGCTCAGGGTGTTTTTTCACAGTTAAAAAAAGTCTGGAAGAATAGGAAGATAAGTCTGCTAACCAAGATTAGAATATTAGAAGCTACAGTGATGACAGTGGTCAAATATGGGTCTGAAGCATGGACGCTCTGAAAAGCGGATGAAGATTTGCTAGATGTTTTCCAGAGAAATTGCTTAAGGATTGTTCTTGGTACCCGGCTGACTGACCGTATTTCAAACAATAGGCTATACGAAAAATGTGGTTCAATACCGCTCTCTAGGGCTATAATGAAAGAAAGGTTTAGGTGGTTAGGGCACGTTTGTGCGGATGAAGGATGACATATTGCCGAAGATTGTTCTTTTCGGCCAACCATCTAGGGCTAAACGGAAAGCAGGTCGTCCCCGTCTGGGGTGGGAGGACGTCAAAAATAAAGATTTAAAGGAAATGGGAACTTCGTGGGCGGGTGTAAAAAGGGAGGTTTTGAATAGATTGGGATGGAGGAGGATCGTGCGTAGCTGTGTTGGCCTCAGGCGGCTTGGTGCTGCGGTGAGTGGTTAGTAGTAGTAGTAGTAGGCTTATTTTTTTAGGGAAAAGGATGACAAATACACTAGGGGTAATAAGTGGGGTTCTGCGTGGATGACGGAGGAGCTCGTGTTATAGCTGTGATGGTGTGATGTGTTTTGGGAGGCTTCATGATACGGTTGTTTTAGGGAAACTTGAATCACCGGATTGAATGTTTAATTTTTAACACGAAATGTCTGAAAAGGTTTTAGGAATGATCATGTGATGTCAAAGGGTGCCTCATAGCAGTAATAGTGTGGCATTGTGGTGGAATTGCTTGAAGAATTACGCTCTAGCAATGAAATGCCGAGTTCCCACTGTTCAAGTAAAAAAAAACACCAAAAAATTGTGTTTAACTTAAATTCACAAGCTAATTTTTGGAGGGAGAGGGTTGAATATGTCCTAGGGATGATAAGTGGGGTAATACCACGTGGATGACGAAGGGGCAGGTGTGTAAAGCTGTGATGGTGTCGGGGTGTCTTAGGAGGCATTATAATAGGGTTGGCTTAAGAAATCTCGGATCCCTTGATTGAATATGTAAGTTTTAACAAGAAATGTCTGAAAATTTATTTTAAATATTATGTGGCCTTTTTAATTTTGCATCTTCAACCGTTAAATTAGTCGCTTTTAAATATAGGAGATTTCCGTTATTCCCAAAGTCTCCTCCTACTAAAACACCCACTGCTAGAGTAGGTGCTGAGCCTACTTTATCGTTTTTCTCTGGGCTATACCATACTGCTTTACAATTTCTATTCTAACCCAAGAAGACGAGCATTGGCACTTATCTCCATAATAATATACTGTTGTAATATTATTTACCATTTCAACCAATTTTCCGTTTGATTTTCATTCTATTTTATGTGATCTCACAAACTCGTCAATATTTCTTTTATTATGGGCTATAGCCCAATTTTTTCTTTTAAAGGTTACTTTCTCATTTCTATTATGGCAATTTTTAGTAAAAGGCTCCGAGGAATCACATTTTACTGGATTATCAACATTTCGAACTGGAGTATCTAGCATTTCGTTTTTTTTGACAGGGTGGCTCAGGCTCCCTTTTTGTTTTTTTGGCCGGTGCAACTCCTCGTATTTTCACATTCCAGCTGGTGCCAGAGATGGATTAATAGAGTCACACTGGTCGGGAACTGTTGCGGTGTATCGTGGGGGGGGTAGCGAAAACATGAACCAATGGATTTAATGCTTGATTTTTAATGAAGAAATATCTTGAAATGTCTTAGAAAATGTTGGAGTGCTGGTAAATAGTGTTAAAAGGGGTGCTGCGTAATGCCCGTAGTGGTGTATGTGCTTTGAGGAGCAGGATGAAAGGGTTGGCCCATAAAAAACGTGAATTAATGGTTTGAATGCGTAATTTTCAACAAGAAATGTCGGAAAAATAACTTGGGGTGATAATGCGGTGTCAGAGGATGCCAAAGCACAGTAATAGTTTGGAACTGTGACGTGAATCACTCTCTAGAAATGAAATCCCAAGTTCCGCTGTTCAAATAAAAGAGTGTTCCGTTCAGATTCACATGCTTATTTTGAAGGAAAAGGGTTGAAAGTGTGATGTTTTGGAAGGCATCATGATAGGGTGGGTTTGTGAAAACTTGAATCACCAGATTGAATGCGTAATTTTTAAGAAAAATGTCTGAAAACGTCTTAGGAATAATGATGAGATGTCAGAGGGTGTGGCAGAGCAGTAATAATGGGTAACTGGCATTAATTGCTTGGAGTATCACTCTCTAGCAATGAAATGCCGAGTTCCTGCTGTTCAAATAAACAAAGTGTTCAATTTAGATTCACAGACTTATTTTTTAGGGAAAAGGATGACAAATGTACTAAAGGTAATAATTGGGGTTCTGATCGGATGACGGAGGAGCTCGTGTTGTAGCTGTGATAGTGTGATGTGTTTTGGGAGGCTTCATGATAGGGTTGTTTTAGGGAAACTTGAATCACCGGATTGAATGTTTAATTTTTAACAAGAAATGTCTGAAAAGGTTTTAGGAATGATCATGTGATGTCAAAGGGTACCTCATATTAGTAATAGTGTGGCATTGTGGTGTGAATTGTCTGAAGAATTACGCTCTATCAATGAAATGCTGAGTTCCCACTGTTCAAATAAAAAAAAACAACAAAAAATAGTGTTTAACTTAAATTCACAAGCTAATATTTAGAGGGAGAGGGTTGAATACGTCCTTGGGGTGATAAGTGTGGTAATACCAAGTGGATGACGGAGGGGCAGGTGTGTAAAGCTGTGATGGCGTGGGGGTGTCTTAGGAGGCATTATAATAGGGTTGGCTTAAGAAAACTCGGATCCCCGGATTGAATATGTAAGTTTTAACAAGAAATGTCTGAAAATGTCTTTGGATTTATAATTTAATAATGTTGTAATTTTTTTTAATTAATATGAATTTTATTTACAAAGGTCTTTGTTTTTTTAATTTATTGTTTAGGATGAATCTTCAATACCTAATCGTTTAAACAATTTAAGCATCTTGTATACCCCTTTTGCGTTTATTAATAAAAATATATTAAGAGCAGGCAGCAGTACTATTTGGTATGAATCCTTAAAAAAGAATCACTTAATGAACAGGTGTAATTTCTAGAAATAGATTTTTCCCTCGCCACGTCAATTATCGCAGGTGTACGAAATACATAATCGTCATTCTAGCATGCGTGAAAAAAGGGAACTTTCCTTGCGTGCAATAGGCTATTTCTAGAATATATTAGCCAAAACAAAATATTGGAATTAGCCTGTATAGCGTGGCGTTTGGGGCGTTGTTCTATTGGATGGAAAGTGATTTATCGAGTCTTAACGAGGACAAACAACTAAAGAAAAAACGCCTTGAAAGAAAGAAAATAAAAGCCTTGAAAGAAAGAAAAAGAAACGCTTTGAAAGAAAAAAAACGCCTTGAACAGCTAGACCAAAGAAAGAATCTAAAAAAGTATTGTGTGACCATGATGTATGCACTGCCCTTACGTAAGATACACGCTATCATTATGCAGCACCCACATGTAGGCTGTCATTACATAGGACCCATGTGTGCGCCGTCACTACATAATACCCACGTTTGTTCGCTGTCATTACACAAAACTCACGTGTGTACTGTCATTACGTAACAAGTGTGCTTCCATTGCACAGCACCCATGTTTGCATCCTCATTAAGTTATTTCCGATAAATCCACGTATGTTAGCATTACCCTCAACTATTATTACGTAGGTTGAAATTCCCTACGATATAGCATGACACGCACGATTGCGTCATCCGTATTACACATGACCATTTAAAACATGGACCGCTTGTATATCATAACGTCACGGGAATCCAAGGGGTGTGTCTCCTCAAAAATAAACATTGTCGTAACACCTGGTCACGGAAACAGGGGTGTGTCGAGACGTAACAGGGCATGTTGTGAAAATCCTATGGCTATGGATGTCTTGACGTCACAGGGTATGTTTTTGAAATCCTATGGGAATATGCTAGGGATATAGTGACGTCACAGGGCATGCGTTTAAACTCCACAGGGGTGTATTATGTCACGTAAAAGGGTATTGACTAGGGGGCGAACCCAATTATATACGTAATAATTTCTGATCGTTTTAAGTTTTGATGTTGCTCCTTACTTGCAGTTGAAAAACTTGTTGTTTTTTTATTTAATTTCTGATCGTTCTTTTTAAACGATCGTATAATAATGCTTCTGGAATAGATTATGCCCCTACTGATGACGTATAAGAAAAGCATTAGGAATGGTTGACGCTATTTAGTAATACAACTATTCTGTTTTAGCCGCTACAACTATTGCTTTTATCAGTATCTAGCAACTATTGCTTCTATTAGTATCTATGAGCTTCTATGAGCATTAGTATCCATGAGTATCTATGAGTATTCTAAGAGTATCAAGGTAAATCTTTGAGGGAATATTTAAGTGGATATTGAACTTCAGCAAAAATTAGAGGATAATAAATAAGAGGATTAGAGGGTAATAAATCAAAAGGCACCGTGTTTATGGTTGCCAATAAGACACCTCAGCAATATATATAGAACAAATGGGGTTATTAAGTTGAAACCTTAGGGACTACTAATTTTGCCTCTGCTCATACGATTTGAATTAATCAAAAGAGTGCAATTGTCTTCAGGCTGTCAAACAGTATAGATAGACTTTTTTGAGAATTAAATTATGTTTTATTTTTCAGGTCAAGTTGAGGAGGTATAAAATTGAATTGAACAATAGTATTTTTGTAAAATTAAGCAATGGCAAAAAGTTTCACCAGTATACAAATAGCAACCCAAATGATGTATTCTTGTAGTAAAACCCAAAAAGACAAAAGAAAAATTCTTCCGCCAAAATGACTACGTCAATAAAAACGAACAGACATTAATTTAAAAAAAATTCCATAAAACTACTTATTCAAAGAATAGTAAATTGTTCCATTAAACCAAAAATGAACGGAATTAAAGTCACATAGGCTAATCTTCCAAGCGTAAAACTACACATATCACATAAAAATAAAATGAGAACCAAATCAAACCGGAAGTACAAAAAAAAATAACAAATTCAAAATAAAAAACAAGAAAACATTAACATGAATTGACCAAAGAATAGACCAGATTCTCAAGGCTAGAGAGTAACTTGCCGTTTACTGAAAACAGAACATATTTTTAATGTCTTCACTTGTTTTACTTTAATAGATGAAAGATTATCAAAACTTTAAGAAATAAGAATCAGTATGCGTGTATTAAACTGGTAATCCATACTATAGATATATTTTTTTTTACTGAAGTGTAAATTGTTTCCTGCAGCTTTGTCATAACTATCTTAGTGGTAGAAAGGATGGGCTGAAATATGACTTGCATTTTTTTCGACCTAGTATATTTCATCAAAACGGACTAAATTCTACAAACAGATCTCCCTCAATAGAAGCTTTAAATTGTCGTTTCACTCATTTTTCTATCCGTCACACATTCAGCTCCACAAAAGCTGATTTTTTTAATTTCGTTTTTCTCGAAACTCTAAAAAGTGTGGATACGATATGTTCGCTTTCATAGAGTGGTCTCCCTCGACATTTTTTCGCATTTCAATTAAAATCTCCTTTCCCGTCTTTAGGCAAACGGAAAAAAAATCATTCTCCCCTTTCATAAGAGAATCCTATATACAACTAATTTGAAAACTGAAGAAATTAAAGCCATTTCCTTAGTGAGATACTGGGAAGGGGTAACTCCTTCATAAGAGGCATTGCTTTTGGATCATTTGATAGTTTTGAAGAAAAATGATACTTAAGAATTTCGATAAGTGATTGATAGGGAAGGGTACCTCAAAAGGAAATGAAGGCTACTTAATGACCAATCATTATCTGACGCCCTTTAAATACACTATAACTTCTAATTACAAATCAAATGAGTTCCCTCATAAGTTCTTAGGACAACTTCTTCCACAAGAACTGGCTTGGTAAAATGTAAAAGAGCTTACTAAACTTTTGTTTAAGCATCACCTATGATTTGACTTATTTACTCAGACCGTTTTAAGAACTGATGAGTACTCGATACCACTCAATTTTCATCATATATGATGACTTTTTTTTTATGAAAGCCTGTCAATATTTTACTGAATCTTAAAATTTTGGAGCCTGAAATGAATAATGTTATCACGAATAGAACGCCAAGTGAAAAATATTTACAGCAATGGTAATTAATATTTTACACAAAGGCTTTAGTAATATTTTAAAAGGGGCTCACCGTAATTCCTTCAAAAGAAGCCTCTCAGCTGGTATCCTATTTCCAGGAAAACATTTTTTCAAAATGTTACTCATTGTTGAAGCTAGTTTCTTTTTTTCTTCCTCCATTTTTTCGTGTCCAAATTTCTTAACCTTTTCATCAAAAACATCTCGTAGCTTATTGTAAAGGTAGTTATCTGCTTTTAACCACTTTCTTAATTTTTCTGTCTGACCAAGAGACAGATTTACTTTTACTCTTTCATCTCGATTATTTAATTTCAGATTCACTAAATCCTTGTAATCCCAGCATAAAACTTGTTTTAATAAAATAATTGACTCTTCCATTCTTTCAGTGATCATAACAAGATGAAAGTTTTTATTAACTTCTTCCACAAACTGTTTGACTTCAATTTCATTATCAAAATTGATGACAGGAAATCCAAGATTAAACAGCATTTGGTTTTTTTCCTAATACTCCATTTATCCTGTTATAGGCTAAACTCCAATTATATTTCAGCTTATACTCCAATTCAATTTGGTCTAATTTATCTATAAATTCCGGCAATGTCACATCACCAAGGATTTTGTAAAAATTAAAATAGCCATACATGGATTCAAATTGCTCAGTTGGTTCGCGAATTATGGTAATAAAAACTGGATCTCCTCCTAGAGCATTTTTTACGGCACTATGGTTCCATCTGGTGTGTATAGCTAGCATATCGTAGCCTAGGTGATGCCAAGGTGTATCCTCAATCATTTTTATCGAAAAAAGTTCTTTACCGTTGCCAATAGAGTTTTTTCCTCTCCAATGGAAGAATGATATTCAAGTCATTTTTATATGCATACCTGTAATTATTAGTAATAAGATATTTTGAGGACGGTAAGGTATTAAATTGTTACATAAACGAAAAAATAAGCTGAGGCTAGAAAACTAGTGTTTTTGTAGAAGGTTGAGAAAATTGAAAGGTTTTCTTCTTTATCCGATATGGATTAAATGGGGCAAAGCTATTTAAAAATTGGACACGTTCTTGACAAACTGATGGTTCGTAATGCATTTACACTAACATAATAAAAAACTTTCAAGGATGATAGTAGCATATGTCGTAGTAATAATGATGGCTTTCCTAACCTATTTAATTTGAGCACCCTCCCTAATGCATACAGTATTGAATTTCCAAATGACCAAGCCATCATTTACACCATCACCCTTGAGCTGACTCCCTGAATAATATTGGTATTGCTAAACTTTTGATAATGGTTGCAGCACTAGTTTTTCATATAATAATAAACAAAGCAAAGCCCGTAGTAACCAAAATTTGAAAAATACATTTTGAAAAAACTGCCTAATGAGGAAATATTCGAAACATGGAAGATGGTCATTATTAAAATTAAAAGTTTATTGGGAAAACCAATTTATTATGATTTCGATAAAAGCGAGGTATTTCTGAAAAATAGCGCAAAATCGAAATCATAAGTACATCAATGGAATCATCACGGTCAACAACCTCGAATAGAAAAATTAAAGTCCTTGACCTTGAGTAACAAGGAAAAGCACTTTTTTGCATGGGTAGCACGGATGTGTCTCCTTATATTACTAATTGATATACCAGTACTAACGGGTTACCAGAACATCATAGAGAGATGTTTAATAGCTCATTTAAAAGCTATTGCTCATATCTGCGTGTTTTTTTTTTAAGTTCAATTACACGAAAGTGCAATATTGCCCATAAAATGGCACTTTTGGTACCATTTATAATTTACTTGGGCTAGCAGCTTGCCAGAACATTGTGGAAAGATGCTTAGCACCTCATATAACAGCTATTGGTCATATTTATGTGCCCTGTTTTTGGTGCGATGTCTCAATTGAAAAATCTGGAGCTAGTGGGTGACCAGAGCTTCGTTGAGAGATGTTTAATTGCTCTTTTAGAATATACAGCTCATATCTACTTGCTTTTTATCAATTCTAGCATCTTTAAGGAAAATATGGCACTGTAAACGGCACTTTAGCTGCCAAATATAAAGTGGAATAGGTTGGCAGTATAAAACGGCACCACTGAAATACCTATAGTCCGAAACCCTTAGCAGGAGGTTTATCATCACCAAACCCGTGTAATCCCACTCAACAATCCCTTAGAAATTCTTATAAATTGTCTGCTCACCAGTTGGCTACTACAACATTAGGAGGGCTAGAAAGCTACCATACAATCATAGAGATGCTTTTAATTGCTCATATAAAACTCTTACCTGCATGCGTTTTATAGCCTCTACATTTTCTAAGTTCCGTTTTGGTTGCAGCCGTAGCTGCAACCTACAAAAAAAAGGTAAACTACAGCCCTTTTTTAACACAAATTTAACACGTACGTTTTGAAAAAAAAAATTGTCTAGTGAGAGTAATCAATCATCTGCACTTATTCAAGAATGATAATTATTCGGTTGGTCAATCTTAAGAGTAAAAGTGTATTGAAAATTAATTAATAGGTATCTCATACAAGGGCAAAAAAAACGATCAAAAATTGTCCCAAGTCGTAATGAAAAGGACATAATTGGAATCAGCATCATCCAAAACCTTGTTAAAAAATTTAGAGTCGTCCACCATAAACAACAAGGAAAATCCCTTTTTGAATGGGTAGCACTGCTCCTTTCCTTTTTTTCCCTTTTCTACCTGGACTAGTGGGCTACTAAAAAATAACAGAGAGATGTTTAGAGACTCATTTCAAAGCTATGGCTCTTATCTACACACTTCTTATAAGATTTACTAGAAATTTTAATTTACGTTTTTATGAGTCCTTTCGCATTATTCTAGGACCGCTGGGTCGATACGATCACCCCTGGGGAAAAAACAACAACAAAAAAACAAATAAATACCTATCTGTGATCTTTCTTTTTGCAAAAAATACAAAATTCCACATTTTCGGATAGGAGCTCGAAAACTCTACAGTAGGGCTATTCAACACGCTGAATCTGATGTTGCGGTTTTCATTAAGATTCTATCTTTTTAGGGGATGTTTTCCTCTGTTTTCGGAAATAAGGCAAATTTTCTCAGGCTCTTAACTTTTGATGCGTAAGACTAAACTTAATGAAACATATATTTAAAATGACGATAAAAATAAAATTCTTTAGATGTATCTATTGGTATCAAAATTCCATTTTTTAGAGTTTCGGTTACTATTGAGCCGGGTCGCTCCTTACTTGCAGTTCATAAATGTTATTCTATTCTAGATGTATTGGCATACAAAAATGACATTTCTTAGGTTTACAAATAGCATACGTCATATACAAAAGGTCATATACCAAAAAAATCACTTTTAATCATTCTCCTACTTTTCATAGAAATTAGCAACTGATTTTTTTTTTTACAATTAAGAAATTACACATGAATACCTGTGTATTCACGGTATTTTCATACCTCTGAGTGTAAACACCTCAGAAATATATATCATGGCACTGAAGACTCAATCTCTTTAATGAATTCTATTATTGGAAAATACATTCAAAAGTTTATACAAATAGGGGGAGACAATTCAGATCAAACAGAAAAATCAAACTGTTTTCGCATTCCTTACATAAATGAGGTATCAGACCAAATTGTCAGAAATCTAATGAAAATTAATATTTTACAGATTATAAACCTGGTAAATCTAAGTAGGAGGGGCTCAGAAGGTCAAAAGGGGACTCCATATATGGGCATTGAAGAGATTTAATGTCCTTGCTAAAAGCCTGGACGAGATTTAATGTCCTTGGTAAAAACTTGGGACGAGATTTAATGTCCACGGTAAAAGTGTTATTTCTAGACCGATCAGATGCCTAGAATTCCTGTACGTAAAAGACCACACCTCTTTCTAGACCTGTTTAATGGCTATATTGTTTGTTGGTTATGTTGTTTGATACTGTTTGATGGTTATGTGGTTTGATGTTGTTTTCTTAGTTCTGTTCTGTTTGTTGATGGTTATGTGGTTTGATGGTTATATTGTTTGATGTTGTTTCTTGGTTCTGTTATGGTTTTTGGTTATGTGATTTGATGTTTCTAAGCCTAATGGATACAGACGGGAGTTTACATCATTGCCAGATAAGAGTTTGTCTAACGGGACAGGATTACGTGTCTCTTCCTAGGCCAATCAGGGGACTCGGAAATACGAACGGGACAGGATCATTGACACCTATTTCTAGATCAATGGATTTACGTAAGGTTTCTCTTAGATCACAATTCAACCTTGAGATTTTGGCTTCATTTTCTTTGGTCTGAGAGATAAATGTTAATATTCTTTCGAAGCCATTATAGTGTAAACTAGGAACACCTTAGATAATTTTTCAGATATTCAAACGAGATCAAGACAAATTGAATATATTTAACGCGGGAATGGTTTCCTGGGAATTTAAATGTGACAGCGCAGGGATGCCAAAAAAAGAAACATTCAGAAACTACTTTTAGGGGATTATTTGGGCAAAACAAATTAATCGAAATTTTAGGGGTGAAACAGTTTGAGACATTTTAGAGGATGATTGGGGTGAAACTCTGTGGTCGCTATAATAGACAAGTACACAATATTGGATTAGTGAGAGAATTAAAAGTATGAACCATCAATGACTCTAACCACAATGGACCTCAACCTCCAGGGGAGACATCTCCCCAACCCCCAAGACCCCCTTTCCACCATCCCAACTTTTTTTTGAGGACACCCCCCCCCCCATTTTCAATATAGAGGCTGAAATTAAGAGTTAAAAATGTGTAAGAAAAAAGTTAGCAGAACACCAAAATTGACCTCAGCTTTCAGGATTTAGACAAGCAGATGGTAGGAGCATCCAATTCTGTTACTTTTTACCTCACATTATCAAATATGTCATTTAGAATGTTACCATTTTTTTTAAAGTCCCACCCCACCCCAAGCTCCGTGACCAAAAATGTTTCCTCATTATATCTATTTCTATTTACGAACCTTAGCGCATCAGCTATTCATACAATTATTTACCAATAAAATCCATATTAAAAGAAATTTTCGTCACTATAAAAATTAAGACACAGCGTAAGCGTCTTTTTCCAAACACATTTTTGACCGATCTGCTAAAATAAATGACTAGAAACAGTTTGCAGACGTTCACGAAACGTTGAAAAGTTCATTGTTTCTTTAGTCCGGGTGTAATGTGTAACAATCTTCCTTATTTCCACCAGAATAGATTGCACTATTAGCGATATCTAATAATGACAAAAAGTTCATATTCTTTTCTTAGAAGTGAAACAAAGCTCCTTTCAAATTAGCTAGTGAAAATATTAAACAATGTAGGCGACTTATGAAAAATAATATTTTTTTAGGGGGGTGGGGGATGATTCAAGGGTCCATTGGGTAATTTTTTATGCCCTTCTTTTTGAAAATTAGCTAGTGAAAATATTAAACAATGTATGCGACCCTGATTTTGTGTGGTTTTGCAAGCAAATAGCTCGTCATTAACAAACTTAGCCATAGTTAATTGAAACTGTGTATAAGAGTCTTCATTTTTAGTCCAATTGCGTACGTAATAAAGGAACATTTGACATTTTTCTGATTTTGAGTGTTTTCGCAAGAAAATAGCTCGTCTTTAACAAACTTAGCCATAGCTACTTGAAACTGTGTATAAATATCTTCATTTTTAGTCTCGAAAATATAATAAATATGTTTTTTAGGATGACTTAATCCACCAAAGTCCCCAGGGGTAGGGCTGAAAGTTATAAACTTTACCAAATGTTTACATCAGAGAATTCTATAAAAACTTAGGTACCTGTGCATTTTATGTCATCTATCGATACATACAGTACAAGGAACTAGTATGGGAAGCCAGACAAACGGCTATTCTCTAGATAAAAGGATGGCAAAGTGCGTTTTAAATTGCGTTTACAATATTTAAACTGGTGTTAACGCTTAGAATATCTATTAAAAGTTGGAGACACATGATATTAACAAACAGTTGTTCAGTAAGTTTGGCATAGCTGTTAGATTTTTAATTGAATTTTCTTTGAATCATAGATGTCGCATTTTTCTTTGAGTTTTCTTTAAATATTCACATTTATTTGACGGAAATTGTTTAATGATAATTAAAAATGTCATAATGAGCTTTCGACATCTATGATTCAGGAGATTTCTGTTAAGTGACTTCTTTTTTGAATATTCTCTTTTATTTGTTTGAAACTGTTTACTAACAATAAAAATAAAGGTACTATTTTCCTCTACTAGGTATAGTTTCGGTTAATTGTTAAGGAATTTTGGTATAGGTGAATCAAATATTATTGAAATATCTTTAGCGAGAAAATATATATATTTTAGAGAATACAGCCCACATATCTGAGGCAATATGATGGGTACAAGGTTGCCATTTCTCTCCGCGAGATATAATTTCAGAGAGTTGTTAAGGAAGTATGGCATAGCTGTTAGATTTTTCTTTGAATATTCGCATTTATTTGTTTGAAGACCCACCCCAACTTTTTGGGTAAATGATCTTAAGGGAATACCTTACTTATTTAATTTCGGTAAACAGTAGAACTTTGGGCCAAGAGCTACCTCGGGATGCCTTTTAGGTTACTTTTTCCTCAAAATGACATGAAATATACTAGCGACTACACTCGTTCACTTTAAGCCTTTTTTTCATATTGTTTTATTATTTATGTGGCTCGAGTTCAGAAGTGAAGTTGAGGTGACATTTGAGGTGAAGTTTTATTCTTAAGATGAGTTTGAAAAAAATAAATATAATTATTAATTGAAATGAAGGCAGATAGTTTGTCACTGTGCTAAAAATCTCTTCCAGGCTTTTACCAAGGACATTAAATCTCGTCCAGACTTTACCAAGGACATTAAAACACTTTGTATTTTACTATATTTATTTTTGCTACTAGTAATGCCGCTAGTGACAGAAACTTTTTCTTTTACACAATGGTGTAAGTAATATTTAAGATTGTATTTATTTTTGTTACATGTAAACTTGTTTTTTTGTTTGTTTTTTACAGGTTTTTATTTATTTATTTTCCTAATTTTCAAACAGTTCAATGGAATAAAATGGTAGTAAAGGGACAATGCTAACAAGATCAAAGTACTTAAAGGGGTTTCAGAGCTATAATCTTAGGTGTAATAAAGGTATAGAACCAGCTACCAACTAAATGTATGTCTGGCCAAGACATTTTATTTTACTTTTTTTATTTATGCTACAAGTAACGCCGCTTGTGGCAGAAACTATTTCTTTTACAGTAAGGTGTAAGTAATATTTAAGAATGTATTTTTTTTTATCATGTTTAGACCTGTTTTTTTTTTATTTTTTACGGTTTTTTTTATTTATTCATTTTCCTAATGTTCCGCTTTGTGACAGAAACTTTTTCTTTTAGATAAAGGTATAAGTAACATTTAAAATTTTATTTTCCTAATGTTCAAACAGTTCTGTGGAATAAAATGCTAGTAAAGGGACAATGCTAACAAGATCAAAGTACTTAAAGGGGTTTCAGAGCTATAATCTTAGGTGTAATAAAGGTTTAGAACCGCCTACCAACTAAATGTATATCTGGTCAACACATTGTATTTTACTTATTTTTGTTGCTACAAGTAACGCCGCTTGTGGCAGAAACTTTTTCTTTTACACAATGGTGTAAGTAATATTTAAGATTGTACTTATTTTTGTTACATGTAGACCTATTTTTTTCTTGTTTCTTTTTTTTTATTGTTCAAACAGATCGAAGGAATAAAATGTTAGTAAAGGGCAATTCATATCCTCAAAATTATCTGAGAAATTGATCGATATAGAAACAGAAATGTTTTTTCCTTTTTTTATGTTCAAACCGTTCATAGGAATAAAACGCTAGTAAATGGCAATCTGTATCCCCAAATTGACCCTTAGAGAATGTAAAGATAGAATTGCACTCAATACTTGCTCATAGATACTATGCAGCTGTTCCAAATGGTAATCTATAACTAGTTGTCGACAGTCTGAACAAATAGTACCCACAAATGGGTTAATAGACACTTAATTTACAGGTCTGACTATCTCGTAATGGTTAAGGACAGCTAAAAATGTTTATTTCTAGAAAAAAATATAGTTAATTCTGGACAAATGGTACGCAAAAATGGACTTATAGATACTTAATTTACAGGTCTGGCTATCTCGTAATGGTTAAGGACTACTAAAAATGTTTATCTCTACCAAAATAATATATTTAATTCCGAACAAAAGGTACCCACAAATGTGTTTATAGATACATAATTTACAGGTCTGGATATCTCGTAATGGTTAAGGACAGCTAAAAATGTTTATTTCTAGCAAAAAATATAGTTAATTCTGAACAAATGGTACCCGCAAATGAGTTTATAGATCCTTAATTTACAGGTCTGGTATATTTTAATGTATTTATTTTTAGAATAGATATAGTTAAGTAATATTTAAGATAAGTCTTCACATTTATTTTGTTCTATAATATTTAAGATAATTCTTCACATATATTTTAATCTATTTATTTTTCTTACAAGTAGAGCTGTTTTTAATTTCCTTTTTATTCTGATATCTAAAGCATCTTTAGTATATATACGGTTAAGTAATATTTAAGATAATTCTTCATGTATATTTTAATGTATTTATTTTGTAACAAGTAGTGTTTTTTTTATTTATTTTATTAAGGTATCTAAAGCATCTTCAGAATAGATACATGTAAGTACTATTTAAGACAATTCTTCGCATATATTTTATTTTTTTTTTTCAAGTTGAGTGGTTTTAATTTCCCTATATTCTAGTATCTGAAACATCATTAAAATATACAGTTAGGTAATATTTAAAATAATTCTTCGAGTATATTTTAATGTATTTATTTTAGTCACAAGTAGTCGTTTTTTTTTTATTTTATTATGGTATCTAAAGCATATTTAGAAAAGATTAAGTGACCTTAAATAAACCTATCTTTTTTTTGCTTGTCCCTCACACTATAGCCGTGTGTCTGTCTGACTGTGCTTCCATCTATAGTTATAGGTGTGAAGATGCCATCCGTAGTCTCTCAATTCTGTTTTTGTATTTTCTTACATCTCTGACCTTTAATAAACACTCTAAACGTATGACTTGCTAACGTACCCTAAAACAATGATAATATAACAAAGTAGTGCATAAAATATTTCTATTGAAATAACAACATGTAGAATATTAACATATAAATATGTTACAACATTATTATACATTATTAATATCGTTGAACAACATTGGACAATTTGAATCTATTCCATAAAATAATTCACCATGTTCTCTCTTGATACTGTAGCCACTCTCTTCTCTTACTCTGTAACCAGTAGAATAATCATTATTCCATTTTGAGTCATATATAATTTTGAGTGGGATGTCACCTATGGGTCCAAAATACTTTTCATCTTTGGTATTATTAGGTTCATTGGGATATATGATCAAAAGTAGTAATAATGTTCACTTGCTCATTATTTTTCTATCAAATGATCTTTATATTCATTAGTGATATTGTCTACTAATGTCCTTTTTATTTTTCTGGCGACTTCACTGTCTATTCTCACATTGTGCTTACAATGGTAACAGTTCTGGCACGTAGACAAGATATGATTTATTACATTAGTGCAACAGTTGGCTTTTCTTTTCCCCTTTGCTTTCATTTGAATAGTAATACCAGAACGATGGGAATATGATCTATCAATAGGTAGCGTGTTACCAGAACCATTAGCAAGAAGATGACCATCTTCATCTACTAAAATTTCTAAGTTGGCATTCTCTTTGCACTATCATTTCTAAAATTTCTAAAAATTTCTGAAAAATTTCTAAAATTTCACTAAAATTTCTAAGCACTATCATCTCTGGTGCTCTTAATTTCGCATATCCACCTTGAGCAATGTTGAATGGTTTCGCTAGGCCAAAGAAATTTAGCTTTTTGCTGTCATGACAACACACACACACATTTCCAATAAGATCTCCATTAATGCTTGTTTCATGGTTTAAATATCGATCTATGTCGGCATTCAACACGACGATGATTTTATCGTGTGCACACACTTTCTTTGAATAATTGATTTTCACTTTTCTTTCTTAGTATGATACAAGCTGTTTATCCTGCCAAAGTGTGAAAATTACTGATTTAATACCTACATTTAAGTAGGTAGTGTCGATAAACCGCCATAGAGCATCACTGAGACAACCGCATAGTGTCTATGACCAACCATAGAGTATAATTGATACAGCCGTATAAATAAATATTAATAAATAAATAAAAGCCTATTTCTATTTGTGTATAGATCAGTTTCTCAGACTCCATCTTATTATTAATAGCCTACAAAAGTTGTTGATACCGTATAGAATTTGATATTTTCAAAAAGCAGGGTTTTAGTTTTCAGAAATAAGAACATCCCTGTTTAAAGTAAATCTGATTTTATTAATAATATTTGATTTTTTTCTAATAAAGTTAGGATTTAGTTTCAAGAAATATGAACATCCACGTTTAAAATACATCTGATTTTATTAAAAATAATATTTGATTTTTAATAAAGTTGGGTTTTTATTTCAAGAAATACTAACACTCACGTTTAAAATACATGGGGTTTAATTAATAATACTTGATTTTTGAATAAAGTTGGGTTTTAGTTTTCAGAAATAAGAGCACCAAGTTCATAACTTTCAGCCCTCTCCCTGGGGACTTTGGTGGATTAAGTCATCCTAAGACATATTTATTATATCTTTGAGACTAAAAATGAAGATATTTATACACAGTTTCAAGTAGCTATGGCTAAGTTTGTTAAAGACGAGCTATTTTCTTGCGAAAACACACAAAATCAGAAAAATTTCAAATGTTCCTTTATTACCTACGCAATTGGACAAAAAATGTAGATGTTTATACACAGTTTCAATTAACTATGGCTAAATTTGTTAATGACGAGCTATTTTCTTGCGAAACCATACAAAATCAGGGTCGCATACATTGTTTAATATTTTCATTCGCTAATTTTGAAAAAAGAAGGGCATAAAAATGTACCCAATGAACCCTTGAATCATCCCCCAGCCCCCAAAGAAAGTATTAGTTTTCATAAGTCGCCTACATTGTTTAATATTTTCACTAGCTAATTTGAAAGGAGCTTTGTTTCACTCCTAAGAAAAGGATATAACTTTTTGTCACTATTAGATATCGCTAATAGTACTATCTATTCTGGTGGAAATAAGAAAGACTGTTTCACATTACACCCGGACTAAAGAAACAATGAACTTTTCAACGTTTCGTGAACGTCTGCAAACTGTTTCTAGTCATTTATTTTAGCAGATCGTTCAAAAATGTCTTTGGAAAAAGACGTGTACGCTGTGTCTTAATTTTTATAGTGACGAAAATTTCTTTTAATATGGATTTTTTGGTGGATGTTTGTATGAATAGCTGATGCGCTAAGGTTCGTAAGTAGAAATAGTTATAATGAGGAAACATTTTTTGGTCACGGGGGGTAGGGTGGGGTGGGACTTTTAAAAAAAATGGTAACATTATAAATGACATATTTGATAATGTGAGGTAAAAAGTAACAGAATTGGATGCTCACACCATCTGCTTGTCTAAATCCTGAAAGATGAGGTCAATGTTGACGTTCAACTAACTTTTTCTTACACATTTTTAACTCTTATTTTGAGCCTCTATATTGAAAATGGAGGGGGGGGGTGTCCTAAAAAAGTTGGAATGGTGGAAAGGGGGTCTTGGGGTTTGGGGAGAGGTGGCCCCTGGAGGTTGAGGTCCATTGTGGTTAGAGTCATTGATGGTTCATACTCATAATTCTCTCACTAATCCAATATTGTGTACTTGTCAATTATATCACCCCAAATCATCCTCTAAAATGTCTCAAACTGTTTCACCAAAAAAAAATCCCTAAAATGTCGATGAATTTGTTTCGCCCAAATAATTCCCTAAAATTAATTTCTGAATGTTCCTTTTGTTTTGGCATCCCTGCGCTGTCACATTTAAAATTCCCAGGAAACGACCCGCGTTAAATATATTCAATCTGTCTTGATCTCGTTTGAATTTCTGAAAAATTATCTAAGGTGTTCCTAGTTACACTATAAAGGCTTCGAAAGAATGTTAATATTTATCTCTCAGACCAAATAAAATGAAGCCAAAATCTCAAGGCTGAATTGCGATGTAAGAAAAACCTTACGTAAATCCATTGACCTAGAAATAGGTGTCAATGATCCTGTCCCGTTTGTATTTCCGAGTCCCCTGATTGGCCTAGGAAGAGACACGTAATCCTGTCCCGTTAGACACACTCTTATCTGGCAATGATGTAAACTCCCGTCTGTATCCATTAGGCTTCGAAACATCAAATCACATAACCATCAACAAACAGAACAGAACTAAGAAACAACATCAAACCACATAACCATCAAACAATATCAAACAACATAACCAACAAACAATATAACCATCAAACAGGTCTAGAAGGACGTTTGGTCTTGTACGTACAGATATTCTAGGCATCTGATCGGTCTAGAAATAACACTTTTACCGTGGACATTAAATCTCGTCCCAAGTTTTTACCAAGGACATTAAATCTCGTCCAGGCTTTTACCAAGGACATTAAATCTCTTCAATGCCCATATATGGAGTCCCCCTCGGACCATCTGGGCCACTCCTACTAATCTATTAAATCATAAATTTATAAGGGTGAAAGTACTGTCTTTAAACTTAATAATTTTGGTTTCTAACTACATTTCAGCTTTTCTTGTTTATGTCACATCGGTAGAACGCATCAACACCTTGCACATTGAATGACTCCGTACTATTTCGCAATTTATAATGCGCTAAAAAAAAGAGGAAAAACCTTGAAATTTTCTGTTTAGTCCTCAATAAAATTTTTTTGATGTAATTAAATGTAAAACCGCCCACCTTGTAAGATTTTATTTAAAATTTTGAATTGATTATAAATAACAATGATGCGGAAAAAAAATACAGACGGCTTTTTAAATATATAATTATAGAAATTTAGGTTTTGTTCTGAGCAGAGGTCCATCTAATTTTAAAGTAAGTTGCTCTAATTTGGGTTTTCTTAGACACAAAGTTGTTATTGTTATCTTTTAAAAGAAATATGATGCCAGTTACAAAACCACGATAGAACACGGGCACCCAAGAATACAGATCAAAAAGGGCTAGCATAAAAGCCATAATTAAAAAATTAGACAAAACTTGTCTTAATATTTTGCCGAACTAGCTATTTACGTTCATTTACGAAGATTATGAAATTTTTCTATCCATTCAATCACTGAACTAGTATTCTGTGAGTAATATTGCTGTTGCTAATTGTATATATATAGGTGAGTGGCTCAATTTTGATATTGGGATTTTTGGCTTTTCCGTTTTTACTTCTTTGGCTTTTTAGTTTTACTTCTCGTATTTTTTTTTCTTTTATCTGCTTGTTAGTCTTAATGGGTAAGTTTGCCGGTTTCAAAAAAGTTTAGCTAAGATGAAAGTGAACATGATGCCTCTTTTTATGCTTTTTCATAATTCAATAAAAGCTTCTCGGAGAAATTAAATTTTGAGGCCTTTAAGCGCTTAAAACCACTGAAAACAGCCCTTAATAATCAAAACTTTGAATAAAGTGTCCCTAAATGAAACATCTAGGAGAAAAATTTGTAAATATAGCTGATTTAGGAATGATAATTATATTTTGCTTAGTCTTAACAGTAGAGCGTTATTAATGAAATTTGCGTAATTTTTTTTTAAATCAGTTAAAATACCCTCAAAAATATCCCCATTTTTGATGTGACGTTATTTTCAAGAGTTTTCCGGCTTTTTTTTTGAAATTACTGATAATTTTTAGCCAAAATCACGATTATTACTACTAATACTACTAACAACTCACTGCAGCACCAAGCCGCCTGAGGCCAACACAGCTACGCACGATCCTCCTCCACCCCAATCTATTCAAAGCCTCCCTTTTTATACCCGCCCATGAAGTTCCCATTTCCTTTAAATCTTTCTTTATGACGTCCTCCCACCCCAGACGGGGACGACCTGCTTTCCGTTTAGCCCTAGATGCTTGGCCGAAAAGAACAGTCTTCGGCAATCTGTCATCCTTCATCCGCACAACATGCCCTAGCCACCTCAACCTTTTTTTCATTATAGCCCTAGAGAGCGGTATTGAACCACATTTTTCGTATAGCCTATTGTTTGAAATACGGTCAGTCAGCCGGGTACCCAGAACAATCCTTAAGCAATTTCTCTGGAAAACATCTAGCAAATCTTCATCCGCTTTTCGGAGCGTCCATGCTTCAGAGCCATATTTGACCACTGTCATCACTGTAACTTCTAATATTCTAATCTTGTTTTGCAGACTTATCTTCCTATTCTTCCAGACTTTTTTCAACTGTGAAAAAACACCCTGAGCTTTGGCTATTCTATATTTAACATCTTCACTGTTCCCACCATATTTAATAATAATACTACCAAGGTAAGTGAAGCTGCCCACCTGATCAATCTTTTCATTACCCAACGTCAACTTTTCATCTTCACTTATTCCTAGCCTTAGTGACTTAGTCTTCCTAACATTAATTTTCAAACCAATTCTAGCACCCTGAACTCGCAAAACCTCTAAAATTTCATTCATTTTGCTCACACTTTCATCTAGGATGCTTAAATCATCAGCATAATCCAAGTCCAGGAGACTTTTTCCTCCCCATTTGATTCCGTGGTCTGCCATTGCCTTTCCTGTGCTCCTTAAAACAAAGTCCATCAAAATAATCCTTACAAAGGGGGATAGAACACAACCCTGCTTAACTCCTGATTTAATACAAAACCAGCTGCTAACCTCATTTCCTACCTTAACCGCAGCAGTGTTATTCTCGTACATAGCACTAGTCTAAAACCGCACTGCTCTTCTCTTAAAACTTTGTCTACGGCATCTCTCAGTCTAAAAAGTATAATATTACTAAGTAATTTACTACCTACAGAGACTAGACTAATGCCACGATAATTACCACACTCACTTTTATCACCTTTCATATAAAATGGCTTAATCAAGGTTTTCCTAAAATCATTAGGTACTTCCCCTTTTTCAAAAATCATATTCATAATCTTCAGTAACTTATTTCTAACCTCAGAGCCACCATATTTAAGAAACTCATTTACCACCCTATCAGCACCTGGAGCCTTATTATTCTTTAATCCTTTTAGTACTGTTGCTAATTCCTCCTCACAAAACAAATCTTCCTTCACATCCAAGGTATCAGAAACTTTTTCATTTTCCTCTATATTTTTTCCTGCTACTCTATCTCGGTTAAGAAAATTCTCAAAATGTTCGGCCCATCTCTCTTTAGTTTTTTCCTTATCGCTAATTGCGACCCCATTCCTATCTTTAACTGGCCCAAGTCCAGATTGACTACTCCCTCTCAATTTGTTAACGGGCCAGTACAATATTTTACTATTATGCCGTCTAGCTGCATCTTCCAGATCCTCGGCAATTTTATCCATGGCCTCCACTTCACACCTCCTTAGTTCATATTTTAGTGCTTTCTCCACTTACTTTACATTTCTTTTTTTTTCATAAGATCTATCACTCAGATAATTCTTGTACAAGTCCTTTCTCCTTTCTATTAAACATAAAGCTTTTTCACTAATATTCTTAGCTTTAGTTCTAGCTTTCTTCCCTAATACACCTTCAGCAACTTCACAAATTATTTTTCTAAAATTATTCCAACCATCTTCCACATTATCAAATTTTAAACTCTCAAGTTTAGTATTCAACTGTTCCTGGAAATTTTCTCTCAAATTCTCATCCTGGAGTCTACCAACATCATAACTTCCCGGGAGGTAGTTACCATTCCGATATTTCAGCTTTAAATTAACCCTTGACACTACTAGATGGTGCTCTTTACTTTTAACACCAATAACAGAACTCCTATATACCCTAGTATCTTGTATTGATCCTGCCAGTCTTTCGCTTTACTTTAACATAATCAATATGGTTTGCTGTCTTACCATCACATGAATACCATGTTAACTTATGAGCCATTTTATGACCAAACACCGTATTGGTTATAACTAGATTGTTATACCTACAAAATTGCAAAAGTCTGTATCTATTACTGTTTTCTTTTCCTACACCAAATTTACATAGGCTGGGACACCATCTATCCCTATTTCTACCAACCTGGGCGTTAAAATATCCCATTAATAACATCATATTTCTACCTGGGACCCTGTCTATTTGCTCCTGTAACTGTAAGTAAAATTCATCTGAGTCACTAGTATCTCCGTCAGTCGGTTCTACGGGGGCGTATACTACTATAACTGATACCCTGAACTTTCTAGTCATAAAATGAGCAATTAGTATTCTATTGTTAATACCTTCCCAGCCAAAACAAGACTTAGCAGCTTCCTTATTCATCATGAGCCCTACTCCCTGTCTTTGTACCCCATCCTTTCTGCCTGAGTAAACAAATTCTATATCACCTAATTTCATGCTTCCTACCCCTGGGATATGTGTTTCTGAAACTCCTAATAAATCCAGTTCGAATCGTCTGAATTCGTCAGTCAAATTGTCGATACGATAGTCATTTTTTAATGTCGTAACATTCCAAGTTCCAATTCTCATATTCTTCAAATCATTGAAATTATTTTCGCCTCAGGAAAAGCAATGATCCCGGATACCAGTGCAGGACGGGGATCTCCTATCTTCTCAATTCTACACCGAAGTGCTTAAGCCAGCTTAGAACCGGACAGCAAGAAGTCCCTGAGACCTCCATGAATGGAGGCTTTGTGCAATCCTGGGCCCATCTTGGTCACGACATGGTTTTCAGCACTTGGCGATGCTCTTCTATCAACAAGAGTCGAAATCCTGCACAGACAGTCTCAAGCCTATTACCTCCGACTCATTATATATTCATGCCTACAAATATTATGCTACTACGGGGAGGCAACCCATAATAGATAAATTAGCTAGGAAGAGGTTTTTCAGCCCAAATACGCCCATCAAAACATACCAAGCCCAGAAAAATTGCCCATTAGTCAGAATCCCGTGCGAATGCTGCGTGGTTTACTAGGCTATAGTTTCCTCGAGGGGCGCCACTCCTCAAGTGGGAATAGAGTTGACCGCAAGGTCCCCAGTCTTGCAGGTACCCCGAAAAGGTCGAGGCAGCCCTTTGCAGAGGCCGTTGTCCATAGATCTGGATCTTACGCCCTGCCGCAGTTGTCCTCCTTTAGAGGATACTCCCGCGATGGTGTTCTGCATCACCATGCAATTTAACCCATTACTGGGAGAAGGTTTGGGAATGACACCCCCCCCCTCAACACTCAGGGCAAAGGTTGTAAGTTATGCCTTGGAGGCATATAAGATTTTTATTGAAAGTTTTGTCGTAGAAACTTCAAAAGGGCTCATTTGATCGGAAATTGAAAGGGCTAGGGCCAGTTTTATTAGTTGAAAGTGATTGGAGAGTGACTACCGCCCCTCTCACGCCCACCATTTCCCCAAACACATCCAATCAAAATTTTGAGATAGCCATTTTGTTTAACGTAGTTGAAAGTTCTGGAAATTCGGTCTTAGAGGATGACAACCACCCTAACAGACCTCAGGATAAGGGTAGTAATTTATGCCCTGGGGGAATATAAGGTGTTTATAGAAAGCGTTGTCATTTTCAAAAGGGCTCATTCGATTGAAAATCGAAAGGCCAAGTGCCCTTTTTAATAGTCGAAAGTGATTGGAAGGCTTGACATTTTTATAGTAAAGATCGATGTGGGTATAATGTATTATTTTTTGTTGTTGTTGTTGTTTAGACCAGGGTACTTCGTATCAAAGGAGTTGTCGTGGGAACTTCGAAAAGGGCTCATTCGATTGAAAATAAAAAGGGCTGATGCCCTTTTTAATAGTCAAAAGTGATTGGAGGCAACTAATCCCCCTTCCACTCCCACCCTCCCAAGCCCACCCTCCCATTTGTCTTTATGTTTAAAAACTAAATGTTGCCTTAAGATTAAATTAAAATGCACTGTGATAATGCTAATTCTCAATAAGGCATCTCAGCAGTATCCCAAGAACGAATGAGGGTATTGAGTTCAAATTTTCTGGGCTACTTCTGCTCTTAAAATTTAATCAAATCAAAATAGCGTAAGTGTATCCAAGCTGTCAAAGAAAGTAAACAGATTTTATTTGCGAATGGTATCAATTTTTCCATTTCAGGTCAACTAGAGGAGGTATAAAACTAAATTAAACAGTATTATTTGTGTCCAGATTTTTAAAAGGGTGTATGTTGTTGAAAATTGCTGAAAATTTTGCTCCAGCATACAAATAGCAGGCCAAAATACAAAGTCTTAAAAAACGAAAAGATCTAAAGTATTATTTTCTTTTTCCCTGAAAAGACTATGTCAATATAAAACGAACAGAAATTAATTAAAAAAACTTTTTCCACAAAATAAGTTTTTCAAAGAAAAGTAAAGAACTCCATTAAACAAAAAATGAGCAAAAACAAAATAAAAAAATCTACCAAGCGTGAAACTACCACAAATCAGCATCGATAAATAAATGAAACCCAAAACGAACAGAAATTACAATAAATAACCGAGTCAAACTCAAAACGAGCAGAAATTAACATAAGTTGGGCGCAAAACCCCTATGCCTTCCCAAGGCCAGAACAAAATTTGCACTTTACTGAAAAAATACAAATGAATGTGCTTTGTCAGTTTAATATACAAATACTGATATTTAATACTTAAAAATGTTAATATTATTTGATTTATTAAAGTTATAAAAGTAAAAACATTTATATTTTTTCAGTAAAGTACATATTTGGTTCTGGCCTTGGGAAGGCATAGGGGTTTTGTGCTCAACTTATGCTAATTTCTGCTCGTTTTGAGTTTGACTCGGTTATTTATTGTAATTTCTGTCCGTTTTGGGTTTCATTTATTTATCGATGCTGATTTGTGGTAGTTTCACACTTGGTAGATGATTTGATTTGATTTTTGGTCATTTTTTGTTTAATGGAGTTCTTTACTTTTCTTTGAAAAACTTATTTTGTGGAAAAAGTTTTTTTAATTAATCATACACAAAACAACTTACAAATCAAACATTATTCTCAACTTTACTGTTCTTGCTAATTCCCAATATTAAAACCACATTTTTTTCAATAGAAAAAGAGTACAATGAATATCTTTTTGCCATGAAAGCTACATAAAATACTCTGGTTTATTATGCATTTACTGAATAGGCATTTTTGGTAATCTGAAGAAAGTATCTAAAACAAAACCTCAGACTCTAGAAAACTACCTTATACATTTCTATAAAATTTTTAATGCTCATTGTCCTTGCTAATAAGACATTACCTTAGGAAAATATTTGATAGTGTTGAACTGGCGCATTTATGCATTTTCAAAAATCCCACTTTTCGTTTTGGATTACATGTGCTCAATAAGGAACGGCCAAATGAAGTGAATTTCCTAGAATAGAAAACCAGATTACTTAACTTTTGCTGTAAATCATATAATTGGAACAAGAAACGAAACGACTACAAAACATTTATTATAAATACAAAAATCTGAATATTTTGCCTCCACGACCAGGAGCCTTTCTCAGCGAAAAAAAAACTTATAGGAAGAAAAAAACGTTATTTAAAAATAAGACAATTAGGACAAACGACAAATGAACACGTGTAAGAAAAAAAAATAAATTATAAACAACTTCCAGAACTGTACTCAGTGAAATATATATATATATATATATATATATATATATATATAATATATATATATATATATATATATATATATATATATATATATATATATATATATATATATATATATATATATTATATATATATATATATATATATATATATATATATATATATATTATATATATATATATATATATATATATATATATATATTATATATATATATATATATATATATATATATATAATATATATATATATATATATATATATATATATATTTGTTATTCATTTCAGGTGGTGGCAGAATCTGTAAAATTAAATGACTTTTAACACAAGAAAATACTACTTGAAATTTGTCATGATTTAAAATTGAAGTACGGAAGTTGAAGCCAACCAACAGAAAGTTTTGCCTTACGACTTATGTAATATCATGGCGAATGCAGGTTTAAGTGGAAATTGATGTCGTTAAACACTATGACTACTGATGGTTTAGTCATCGCTTACGCTGAAGAAAGCTAGAGCAAAACAGAAATTCAACCTATTGGGGACTCCTTAGAGAACAAGTGAGTTCCTATAGGCAAACCAAATCATATGGAAACTGTGAAGGTGGTAATGTGATTTGACCATGCAAGCAGCAATCCCCAAATAAATTACCTTTGTTCACTATTCTTTCCTTGGGAAAATAGAGGACTTCAAAGTGAATACATGAGATGTTGAAAGGTTCCAATGATTCTTAATTAACATTTGCTTAATATTTATTCTACGGTATCTTTGCAGGCTAGTAGTGCATTTTGTGCCGCAGCTAGTTTGCATCAGAGATTGCGACGATGTTATTCTTCTTGTATAATGTTTCTTTTCTTCGTGACTTTTATTTTTGACCTCATTCTGATACTCACTAGTACATGTCTTCTAAGCGCACAATTTTATGAAATCCATTTTCACTTTTTTTCATTCTGATTCTCGCTGTCGCATGTCTTCAAACTGAAAGTTTCTTTGTAGTTTGATTTATTTCTTAGACTTTCTAATTTTTGCCTTGCTTGCCTTCTAACCCTAAGTGTCTTTTTTATTTACTTTCGTTGTTGACATGTTCTTATTTTCGCTCTCACTAGTCTTCTAACCGGAAGTGTCTTCGTTCTTCTTTTTTAGTTTTGATTCGTTCTGATCTTCCTTGTAGCAAGTTTTCAAGCCAGATTTTTTTTTCTTCATTTTGGATTTTAATCATGTCAGAAAATTTTCCAGTGCCCTTTGCTTCAGCTACAAGTATTGTCATAGTCTAACTTGACGGTGAATATCAATCATTCTTACCCATTGTGAAAATTTGTTAAGAACCTATATTTAGAAAAAAAAGATTCATGTCAGTAAAGTGACGTCATTATCATGAATAATTCTAAAAACATACATGCATCATATATGCCTTAGTAGTTGTCGTATTGTTCTAAGTGTCTATGATGCAGGCAAAATTACACAAGAAACTTATACTTGACAAAAAAATCTTATTATTGACGTCATATTTATGAGTGTATTTCAAGAGGATACATTACATGGTTTCTGCTCCCCCCCCCCCCAGGAGTGAACGTATCGTGTTTATATCTATGACGTATGTAACATTACAATAGGAACATAGCTAAGCATAAAATACCAAGTGTAATTCCTCTATTTGCAAAAGGCATTTTAAGTAATTTCGTAATGCCTAGAGGACAAAGGAACAACCTAGACAATCAAACGTAACAAGACCAATCCGAGCAGCTTAGGTAAAGGGTATTGAGAAAATGTCTAAGGTAATTGACATTTCTAGCCACAAAAACGATCTAAAAAGACCACAACTTGAAGAAAGATGGTTATTTTTCCCATGGTGGTTGTATCCAACCTAGGGTGACACCTGAAGGGTGACACCCATGGTGGTTGTATCCAACCTAAGGTGACATCATGAAGAGACTCAAATTGTCTGCGGTTACAAGATAAGTGGCAATGAGAATCAATATATACAAGCCTATTGCGTAGTTAGGCCAGGGCCGGGCCTTAAAATCGGCTACTTATTTTTCCTTCTTCTTAAAACTGGCAAATTGACAGTTCTGGCCACAAAAAACGATCTAAATAGGTCACAGCTTTAAAAAAGAATTTGTTCTTTTCCCAAGATGGGTGTATGGAAGCTGTGGTTGCGCCAAGATATCAAGAAGTGGCTCAAATTGTCTGCAGTTAGAAGACAAGTGCTAATACTACTTCTACTAACAGATCATCGCAGTACCAAACCATCTAACCTACTGCAAAATACTTGGTAACTTTAATTCAAAATCAACGGACTTCAACGGATTGAATTGAAGTTATCAAAAATTTTGCAGTAGGTTGCATCAAGACATGGCTAATTGTAGAAAGCTAAAAGCCAAGACAGATAGTCCATGTAATTGAGAGGCAAATGTTTAAATGGCTGGGGCACGGGTAAATGGCGGGAGTAATAATGAATCTCTTATTGGACACATGCTTGTTTGTTAGTTTTTGGAAAGCTACGCAGGCTCCTCTTCCATCTCATTCTATTCAAAACCTCCCTCTTTACACCCTCCCAGAAAGTTCCCATTTCTCTTAGACACAACTACGCAGGCTCCTCTTCTATCCCAATCTATCCAAAGCCTCCCTCTTTACATCCTCCCAGAAAGTTCCCATTTCCCTTAGATCTTTCTTTATGACATCCTCCCACCCCAACCACGGACGATCTGGTTTTCGTTTAGCCCTAGAGGGTTAGCCAAAAAGGACAATCTTTGACAATTTGACATCCTTTATCTGAAGAACATGCCCTAGCCATCTTAACCTTTCTCTTCTTATAGCCCTAGAAAGTAAGATTAAACCACACTTGAACCACACTTTCGAAATATGGTCAATCAGCCGGGCACCCAGGACAATCTGTAAGCAATTTTATTAGAAAAAAATATAGCAAATCTTCATCCGCTTTTCAGAGCACCCATACTTCAGAGCCATATTTGAAAACTGTTATCACTGTAACTTCCAATATTCTAATCGTGGTTTGCAGACTTAGCTTTCTATTCTTCCGAACTTTTTTTAAACTCTGAAGAAAACACAATGAGCCTCAGCTATTCTACTTTTAATATCTTCACTACTCCCACCCTCTTTACTAATAATACTATCCAGGTGAGTGAAGCTGTTCACCTGATCAAGCTTTTTGTTACCCAACGTTACCTTTTCATCTTCACTTATTCCTATCCTTAGTGACTATATCTTCTTAAAATTTATTTTCAAGCCTATTCTAGAAC
>JAPEVW010000264.1:0-119000 GCA_027921565.1 Artemia sinica | reverse complement strand
CTTGAACTCGAAAAAGCTCTAAAAATTCATTCATTTTGCTGAAATTTTCATCAAGAATACTTATATCATCATAATAATCTAAGTCCTGGAGAGTTTTTCCCCCCCATTTGATTCCATGGTCTCCCATTGCCTTGCCTGTGCTTTTTAAGACAAAATCCATCAAAATGGTCCATATAAAGGGGGATAGAACTCAACTTTACTTAACTCCTCATTTATACTGAAACCAGCTGCTAACCTCATTTCCTACCTCAACCGTAACAGTGTTATTTTCGTATATAGCACTAATCACTTTATTGTATTTGCCTGGTATCAAACAGTTCGTGGTGACGAACTGTATAGTAAGAACTAATTGTCTCAATAGTAACCGAAACTCTAAAAACGGTATTTTGACACCAATAGATACATCCAAAGAATTGAATTTTTATGCTGATTTCAAATATATAAGTTTCATCAAGTTTAGTTTGACGCTTCAAAAGTTACGAGCCTGAGAAAATTTGCCTTATTTTCTAAAAAAGAGAAAAACACCCCCTAGAAGTCAAAGAATCTTAATGAAAATAGCACCATCAATTTCAGCGTACCAGAAAACCTTACTGTAGAGTTTTAAACCTCCTATTTGCAAAAATGTGGAATTTTGTATTTTTTGCCGGAAGAAAGATCACGGATGCGTGTTTATTTTTTGGTTTTTCTCTTCCCCAGGGGTGATCGTATCGACCCAGTGGTCCTAAAATGTTGCAAGAGGGCTCATTCGAACGGAAATTAGAAGTCCTAGTGCCTTTTTAAATCAAAAAACAAAAAACAGTTTAAAATAGAACCACTTCTTGAAAAAAATACCCTACAAGGATAAGACCTTTGTTAAGGCCCTTCTATCAACAGAATCGACGTCATAAGAGTGACGTCATATTTATTAGCACACTTTGAAATAATATTTACATCCTTTTTGTCAATGAGTATTTGCATCATTTTAGTGTCTATGATGCAGGCGTAAGTGCACATAAAAACATAGCCAAGTGTAAAATACCAAGTGTAAAAAGTTTATTTACTAAAAGTGTTTTCAGTTGTTTCAAAAAAGTTAAAGGACAAATACTTAAATTCAAAAATGTTTAAAATGAATTAAAATCTGTCCAAGAGTGAAGCTGGCAGTGGGTCTTTATCACCCACAGTTTGTTGCTAAGGATGACTAACATAGTTGTTATGGTAAAATGTTCATAATACTTGTTTTAAAGTAGAAAATTGAAGGTATCCAGTCTTCAGTTTACTTTTGTCAGTGAACAAATTTTCTCCAAGCTAGAAGTTTCAATCAACTGTCCGAAGGAACAGATACACTGTATGTAAAGTTGTCGTGTCGTAGTTCTATTGCTTTTTGCTTAAAAAAATTAGTTCTAGCCTCCCATTAACTGAGTTTTGAAGTGAGCCAAAAAAACGTAGGGTTTTGTAATTATCGGCAAGATGGGTGAAAATAAAAGCAATGGTACTGCCTTGGCAAGTGGAAATATTTACACTTTACTTTCAGTCAAGCATAGCTGTTACCAATTACTTGTTAATTTAATTGAAGTTACCAGCTATTATGAACGCAGGCGTAGTGTGTTGTCGGCAAAGTTGTCGACGTTATATTGAAGGCATCGTTAGCTCCTTTCCGTTTTTATCACTTTTAGGAAAAATAAATAACGGCTATTATGATGCAGTGCAATTGTCTTGAAAGAAAGCACAATTTATACACAACAAAGATAGCTTTATTACAGGAATCAGTGGGCTGATTTTGTGATTTTCAATGTAAATCAGCCTGGAAAAATAGGCTGATATGTCGACCATAGCGGTCTAAACTGCGGTGTCGTCTTACGTTAAAACAAACCCATTTAACCTTTAATAAACCAACTTTTGCCTGAGTTATTCCAACACTCGGTTATTTTTGCGATTTTGCTGAAAGCGTGTTCCATAAGGACCTCCAGCTTATCAAATGTGTTGTTTAGTGACTGATCATTGCACAGTAAAGAATTTGTCAACCAATGTTTTCTAAAAAAAAGACTGGTTCAAGGATAGGAAGAATTACCTCTGTGGGTAGTTGTGGGTTGCAATATCTCGGTCTTAGTACGGATTCCAATTAGTACGGAAGTTCACAATACATACAAGTTAGTGCCTTTTGTCTTACTCTTATTATGAGGCAGGATATCCCTTCCGTCTCCAAGACAAGAATATTAAATCACTAGAACTGACTCCCTTCGCCCTCTACGTTTATTCATGCTAACCGTAAACGCTTAGAGTTTTTTTTACTTCCTCGATGGCTTTAAAAGAAGTATATATATATATATATATATATATATATATATATATATATATATATATATATATATATATATATATATATATATATATATATATATATATATATATATATATATAATATATATATATATATATATATATATATATTATATATATATATATATATATATATATATATATATATATATATATATATATATATATATATATATATATATATATATATATATATATAATATATATATATATATATATATATATTCATAGCTTTTTAGCGTATCGAATGTGTTTTGCTCAATTTCAGTCCATTTTATGGGGTCTAAGATATCCTTTTTTGTTAACTCCATCAAATAGTTTTGCAGTCGTTGCAAAATTTAGTATAAATTTCTGGTAATATCCCGCCAGTGATCAAGTGAAACCCTATATATTTCAGAAGGTGATATAGATATTTCTTACAAGTACGAAGGGGGGAAGTTTAAAACAAAATCAAGAATAGAACGATTACCAGTATGAACCGTAGAGGGAGAAAAGAATATACTGCAGACTCGAAAGGATTTATTCCATGATAAGGTGAACCAACATAAAGAAACTTAAATGGGAGTGCAAAGAATTCAATCAGGAAAGAGCACATCCGGTAATATGAGAGATCAAGAAATAGAAAGAGAGGCGGCTATACATGAAGAAAAATTATTATACGAAAAAACGAGAAAAACCAAACCAACTCTCTCTCAAACGACATACAAATGAAGAGGAGTTGCCGGTAAGAGAAATTAGAAATATAAAACGAACAGACTCAGAAAATGAATTAAGAGGATATAATGACAAAAGGAATCAAACTAAATTGAGTAGCAGGAATAGTAGGTGCTCAATGGCAAGCAGGGGGTAATATAAAAAGTAGTCATGTAGATATGACACAATATAAGTTAAATTTCATGAAGGAAAAAGACTAGCTAGAGAACAAAAGAATAGATTGTTAAGTTATATTTTGCTGATGGCCGGTTCCTTGGCACCTTTCCATGGCATATGTCAAGGCTATCCCCTAGGGCACTCTTGAGGTTGAACGAAATTTATCAAAGCCATCCTCTATTGAGGTTGAACGGACTTTAGTTGCGCAATGATATAGCTCTAAGGCGCTTTTAAGGAGCAATGAACTCTGAACAGACCTGGACAATTGTGAAACAGATTGTATCATGATCTAAGATGTTCGCTAAAGTTTTTCTGATGATTTCAGAAATATTTGACTGGTGTAGTCTTGATGCTATTACGAAAAAGATCATTAAGTAAATATGAAGTAGGATTTAAATGTTTTATATTAAAAGGCGTCAAGAATAGAATTTTAGAATAGAATCCTTAGAAATCTAGAACAACCCCTAGAAATCAAGTAGTGAGGGGGTAATGGAATTGATAACGCTTTTAGGGGGTAGGCTATACTATTGGAGTTACTACAAATAATTCTTACAAAATACAAAATACGTTTCGTGCTCTGTTTTACCCAAAACTTCAATGAAAAGAAATCAAGTAGTGAGGAGGTATGGATTTGGCGATGCCCATAGTGGGTATACTATTGGAGCTACTATAAAAAGTCATATACATTTTAGGCGATGATACGACAACCCTTAGTCATCAATGACTCAACCTCCAAAGGCCCCAATGCCCTTCCCTCTCCCAACTTTTTACCCCCTCCCCCATTATTTTTACCCCCAATTTTTTATACTTATTTTGAAGTTTATTTTTTTTACTTTCATTTTTTTATTTAACAAAGAAGTTTTCTGACGATGCCCACAGTGGGTATACTATTGAAGCAACTACAAAAAGTCATATACATTTTAGGCGATGATGCTACAGTCCTTAGTCACCAATGACTCAAACTCCAAAGGGCCTAATGCCCCTCCTCCTCCCAACTTTTTAACCCCCCCCCCATTTTTTGTACTTTTTCTAATGAATTGTCTAATTTTTTTTTCTTTTTTTTTTTTTATTTAACATAGAATTTTTTTACGATGCCCACAGTAGGTATACTATTGGAGCTACTAAAAAAAGTCTTATACATTTTAAGCGATGATACGGCAGTCCTTAGTCATCGATGACTCATCCTCCATAGGCCCCACTGCCTCTCCCTTCCCAATTTTGTACCCCCCCCCTTCGCCCTTTTTTCGGATACTTTTTTTGAAGTCTATTTTTTTACTTTTATTTTTTTTATTTAACATAGAAGTTTTTTTACGATGCCAATAGTGGCTATACTATTGAAGCTACTACAAAAAGTCATATATATTTTAGGCAATGAGACGACAGTCATTAGTCATCAAGGACTCAACCTCCGAAGGCCCCAGTGCCCATCCCCCTCCCATCTTTTGACCCCCCCCCCTCCCCATTTTATATACTTTTTTGAAGTCTATATTTTTTTACTTTTATTTTTTTATTTAACATAGAAGTTTTTTAACGATGCCCATAGTGGGTATACTATTGGAGCTACTACAAAAAGTCGTATACATTTTAGACGATGATACGACAGTCCTTAGTCATCAATTAATCAACATCCAAAGGTCCAAATGCACCTCTACTTCCCAAATTTTTATCTATAATCACAGTAAAATGATATTTCTATTTCATTCATCGTAGCTTAGTTTGAAACTTGCAGAGATTACTTCTGGGAACAGACTCTCTGAAACATGTTGCTGAAATGATGGTGGGTTCCTCTGAAATATAGATAAAACCCTGAAAAATCTAATTTAAATGTCTGACTTTTTGGAAAAAAATTTAGTTGGCACCTTTCCAGCTTTGGAAGAAAAAATATCCTGTTCATCTATCTAAGACTCCTGGTGAAGGGGAAAGGTATATCTAGTGTAGGATTTTACTTATAAACTAGAACTACTCTAAAGAAAAAAGACGAGTTAAGCTTAAAGGTATTTATTGCTTATATATATTAAAAGATTTTTTTAAACACATACTTGCATAAAAAATAATACTTAAAGTTCAGTCTTAAACTTACACAAACGAGTATCCCATGATATAGTATAGTTTTTACCGTGTCTTATGCACTTATCGCGATCAGGTATGTTCCTAGGTATCCACTGCGCGAAGAACTTGACCTAGTCTTCAGGACGGTAATAAGTCCCTTCATATTTAGGACATTCAAATTCTTCTAAATTGAAAAGTGGAATTCTAGGGTTACAGTTTTGAATTAAATCTTTATCTGTAGGTACGTTACCCGTTACGTATTGTGCTTCAACCCCGAAAAACTGCAAATTTCAACGACTTCTTCCTGAAAATTTCTCAGTTCTAGACAACTTTTATTATGTGGTGTAATAACCCTGTTGTAGAGTCCCATTCCTGTTTATATGACGTAATGTCGTACTCCACAAGCTTTTATCATGCTCAAACAAATTATAGTTCATTTTCCAATCATTAATAGTCAATTTCTTTGAGCTTCATAGACAATAACGAAAATGCACATTCAAATATAACACCACAAGAGGATTTTTTCAAACCAATAAATTTTGTGTCATATAATACTATCATCTTGAAAGCTATTAATGTAGTATTTAAACAGAAAAGTACTTCATCAAACTATATACCTTTGCTCAAGGTTAAAAAGACTTATTTCACAACAGCGGAAGTAGTAGTTCATTGCGCAGCTAGAAGTACTTCATCGAACTTTTATTCCTTTGCTCAAGGTAAAAAGAGTTGTTTCGCAAAAGCAAAAGTAGTAGTAATTCATTGACCCCCAAATAATTCAAGTGCTTTACGTTAAAATCATTGCGCAACTAATAGTCAAGGCAAGAGAAATCGATTTTGCAATAGTTTGTTGACTCCAATAGTTGCTTAGCTGGTTTCTTTTGCCTAAAATGATTCATCATGTTTTCTCTTGACATGACACTTATTCCTTTTCCGGGTCATACACAACTTTTAGCATGGTTGCGTTAAAGTAATGCCCTATACGTGCCGTTAAAGTAATGCCGTAAGTGAGTCGTGAAAGTAATGTCCTATGAAGGTCGTGAAACATGTTAACACCATACTACTAATATTTCTGAAATCATCAGAAAATGCTTAGTGAACGTCTTAGATCATTACGCAATCAAAACATTCGCTTGATATAAGGATACGTTATTAATATCATTGGACAATTTTTATCTCATGTGCCCACAGACTTTGAAAAAAATCCAGAGTGGAAAGACTTATAATGAGTTTTTCCCGCTTTATTCATTTTGAATATATTTTCATTGTGACCGAATGAAATATTTGAAACTCCAATTATTCAGACTCATGTGTCTCTACTTTGAAAAAAAATTCAAAGTAGCAAGAGTTCAAAAGGTTTTTTTTATTTTTTTTCTTCTTTAATCATTTTAAATTGACTCTTGTACTGATGATTACAAAAAAACTAGCACACACAAAATATTCTGTTCTAATTGAACCAAAAAAATAATGACCAGCATACACATTCCAATTTCATTTCTTATTTCAAAATTATCAATGGAATATCGTTAAGACAAAAATGTGTTCCATTTTCTAAAAAAGTGTGCCCCCAACAAATAAACGAAACAACAACGTGATGTAAAGGAATATTTTTTATTCCAATAATGACACACAGAATATTACACCTTATTAGTATCTTAGAATAAAAACGTTCTTAGTTTAACATCCTCTCATTTAAGAGCAAATTAATTTGTGACATATTTAAAAGACAAAATGAAAATGTTATACATATGATATTCATGATTTTTTGTTCTGGAAAAACAATATTTGTAATGACATTTTTATTATTATTATTTTATTTTTTTGCTTAGTTTTTTTATTAGTATAACGTTTGAATTCGTTCCAAAAATTGTTCATAATGTTTTCACGTGACAGGGTACTTATTCCATTTCGGTGTCATATATGACTTTTAATATGGTTTCAGTTACAATCGCATCATACATCTCATCATTGGTATTATTGTCTTTATTGACAGTATCTGACGGTAAACTGTCGATGATACTAGCAATATTCACTGATTCTTTGCTTTCCTTAGAATTGTCATTAATTTTCATAATGATATTATCTACCAATGCCCTTATTATTTTGCCGGTGATTTCACTGTCTATTACCACATTATTTTTACACAGGTGACAATTTTGACACTGAGACATGATAGGTTTTAGGTCATTGGTGCAGCAGTATGCTTTCTTCTTTTTACCTTCCGTTGAATGCTAATACCCGAAATATGGCGATATGATTTATCAATAGGTAATATCTTACCAGTGCTACGAGCAAAAGTTGACCCTCGTTGTCAACTATTAATTTTAGGCATGAGTAATCTTTGAGCACTATCATCTCTGGGAATTTTATTCTATTATATACACCATCAGCAATGTTGAATTTTTTTGATACTCCAAAGAAATTCAATCTCAAACTGTCAAGACAATGCACAAATAAATTTCTAATGATGTCACCATTAGTGCTTTTGTCATAGTTCAAACATTTATTCTTGTCAGCATTCAATGCTACGATAATTCTATTATGTGCACATGTTTTCTTGAAGTATTTCATTTTCACTTATTCATCATTGCTATTATTCTGTTCAATGATGATATCTAATGGTAATCTACTAGTGATATTATTAACATTTGTTGATGCTTTGCTTTTCATTGAATGGTCTTTAATTTTCTCTGTGGATGTTATCGGTCTATCTCCTTTTAATTTTGATCTCGATTACACTGTCTATTACCACATTATTTTAACACAGGTTACAGTTCAGAAAATAGACATGATATTATTTTTGACATTCATGCTGGAGTACGCTCGTCTTGCTTTTACGATCTGTTGAATGGTAATACCAGAACGATGAAGATATGATTTTTCAAGAGGTAACGTTTTACCAGAAGTATAAGCAAAAAGTTGGTCCTCGTCATCAATTACTAGTTATAGGTTTGCATTATCTTTGAGCAATATCATCTCTGGAAATTTGACTCTGCCATATCCACCATCAGAAATGTTGAATTTGTTTGATATTCCAAAAGAATTCAATCTCTCACTGCCACAACAACGCTCAACGTTTCCACTGATGTTACCATTGGTGCTTGTTTTACAATTCAAATATTTGTTTTTGTCAGCGTTCAATGCTACGACAACTCTATCATGTAGACAAACTTTCTCGAAAAAATTCATGTTTACTTTTTCAAAATTAGACTTATGTGTTTATCTATCCATTGCACTATCAATAATGATTAAAAAAATAGAATAAACCAAGTAGTCAGCCTCAAGAAAAAACTCTCAGTAAATTTTTTACATCAATAACCATCCATAGAGTACCACGGAGGGCAGTCATATACAAAACAAGACTAAAAAAATTAATTTTGTTCACCAATGATTACAACAATGATGAATTTTTGTATGCCCTTTTTTTATATGAAGCTTCTCTGTTATTTCTAAACAAAACATGAAAAATTCCTATGGGGGGACTCCTCCACTTTTCTTGATATTTTCTTGATATTATTTCCTCTTCGTGATCCCTTTCTAGTACACTATACCTCCTTTTCCAGGACTTTTGTTGTGCTTTCGAATTTTCTTGGGGTAGTAAAGGTGTCCTTTCTTCCAATAGTATCTTACTTGATCAATCTAAAACTGAGTTTCTCTCTATTATAGTTATCTTAATTTCATTCAATATTTTTGTCTTCATCTTTTTCGGATTCTCCTCATGATTTCTACTGTCCACATATTCTAAATTGACTGCATTAAACTCATACGAACTGGTGAAATCATGATAACGGCCTTTATAGATGCTACAATCGCAGTAAAAAGATATTTCTATTTCAATTATTGCATTCATCATAGCTTAGTTTGAAACTTGCAGAATGATTGCTTTTTGTAACAGACTCTCTGAAACATGTTGCTGAAATGACCGTGTGTTCTCCGGAAATTTAGATAAAACCCTGAATTGAAATGTCTCTGACTTTTTGTAAGAAAAGAATTAGTTGGCACCTTTCCTGCTTAGGATGAAAAAAATATCCTGTTCATCTATCTCAGACTCCTGGTGAAGGGGGGAGGGTATACCTAGAGTAGGATTTTACTAATGAACTAGAACTATTAAAGAATAAAGACAAATTAGGCTTAAAGATATTTGTCGCTTAAACATATAAAAAATGATTTTTTTTAAACACATGTTTAAATAAAAATAATACTTAAAGTTCACTGTTAAGCATCCACTGCTTAGCTGGTTTATTTTTCCTATGGCTAGAGGAAGGAGTCGTAAAACCATCTGAAACCATTGTCGGGAGGAGTCATAAAACCCGTAGAATTCATTGCGGGGAGGAGTCATAAAACCCTCGGTATCTATTGCGTGAACATGAAGCGTGTAAATCGTTACGTAACTTAGCCTGTAAAATATTACATGTTTTTTAATATCATTATCAAAAATTGAATGTTGTGAATTCGTTCCTTTACTCAAGGTAAAAAGACTTGCTTCGCAATACCAAAAGTAGTAGTAGTTCATTGAACCAAACAGAATTCAAGTGCTTTAGGTTTCAATCATTGCGCAACTAATGTTCAAGGAGAGAGAAACCGATTTTGCAATAGTTTGTTGAGTCCCATAGTTTCTTAGCTGTTTTCTTTTTCCTATGGCTAGAGGGAGGAGTCGTAAAACTATCCGAATTCATTGTGGGGAGGAGTCATAAAACCCGTAGAATTCATTGCGGGGAGGAGTCATAAAACTCTCGTTATCTATTGCGTGCAAATGAAGCTTGGGAATTGTTACGTAACTTAACTTGTAAAATATTACATGTTTGTTAATATCATCATAAAAAATTGAATGTTTTGAATTCGTTCCATAAAATTATTCATCATGTTTTCTCTTGACATGACACTTATACCGTTTCCGGGTCATACACAACTTTTAGAATGGTTTGGTGAAAGTAATGCCCTATGCGTGTTGTTGAAGTAATGCCGTATGTGTATCAAGAAAGTAATGCCCTATATAGGTCATGAAACATGTTAACACCATACTACTAATATTTTTGAAATCATCAGAAAATGCTTAGTGAATGTCTTAGATCAATACGCAATCAAAACATTCGCTTGATGTAAGGATACGTTAAAATATATCATTGAACAATTTATATCTCTTGTGCCCATACACTTTAAACAAATCCGAAGTAGCAAGACTTCTAATGATTTTTTCCCCGCTTTATTGATTTGAATTGATTCTCACTGTGACCGAATGAAATATTTGAAACTCCAATTATTCAGACTCATGTGTCTCTGCTTCAAAAATAATTCAAAGTAGCAAGACTTTACAAGGTTTTTTTAAAAAAAATTCTGCTTTATTCATTTTGAATTGACTCTCCTACTGCTGATTTTAAACAAACTAGCACCCACAAAGTATTCTGTTCTAGTTGAACAAAAAAAATAATGACCAGCATACGCATTCAAATTTAATTTCTTATTTCAAAAATATCAATGGAATGTCGTTAAGTAAAAAATGAGTTTCATTGTCTAAATAAGTGTGCCCCTAACAAATAAACGAAACAACAACGTGATGTAAAGGAACCTTTTTTATTCCAATAATGACACATAGATTATTACACCTTATTAATATCTTTGAATAAAAACGTTCTTAGTCCAATATCCTCTTGTTTAAGAGCAAATTCACTTGTGACATATTTAAAATATAAAATAAAAATGGTATACACATGATACTCGTGATTTTTTGTTCTGGAAAAACAATATTTGTAATGACATTTTTATTATTATTACTTTTTCTTTTTTGTTTAGTTTTTTTATTTCTTTTGTTTCAATGATATTAAAATTCTATTCTTGGCGCTGTCAACGACCAGTCATATTGATAAAATACCATTGTATCATTGATAAAACCACATAAATAAAAAAAGTTAAAAAAATTTACAAGTTCAAACAATTCAAAGTAAAAATAGAAAAATGTTACTACAATCACTATTTTTCTAAGAAGAGAAGAAGAAGGATTTATTGAAAAAAAACATATCAACAAAAATTATTGCTGCCTCCCCTAAAAAGCAAAGCTTGTCCGTGGGGGAGGTAGAGAAAACAAAATCCTTAAAACAAAGAATACTTGGCCACCGACACCACTAATACCATCACACTAAACAATAAATACAAAATATTATCATATATTATACTTCCTCTGGGAACATCATATCAAGAAAACCCCCACAATAAATAAATCAATTAATCAGTCGAAACTCATATTCAGCTAAAAGCAGTTCCTTAATGATTTTTCTAAAAATATTGGGGTCACCAATAGTCTTAATATCACTATTCAAACTATTCCATTTCCGCGTACCTCTATAAAAAACAGAAAAACATGAACGGGAAGATATACCTCTAGGTACACAGAAGTCCGCGCTATATTATAATATAATATATTTTGAAAATATTAAATGTAATTTTTTAGAAGTATATTCCATATCATTTAAGTCATGTAAAAAAAGTTGGAAAAACCTCCCTGTTAAATAAAAAAAAACAGTTCAAAGAAAAGCATAAAAATGGGGAGAGGGCTAAAATTTTGGGTAGTGAGTGGGGCATTTGGGCCTCTGTAGGTTGGTTCATCGATGACTAAGGTTATCATTGCCTAAAATGTATACGACATTTTGTAACAGCTCCATTAGTATACCCACTATGGACATCGAAAAATCCATAAGCCCCTCACAACTGAATTTCTTTTCATGGAGTAAAACAAAAAATAAAAGTTCAAAAAAGTTTAAAAAAAATGAACTTCAAAACGAATTTAAAATGGGAAGGGGGGATAAAAGTTCAATAAAAATAAAAAATCGTCAAAAAACTTCTATGTTAAATAAAAAAATAAAAATAAAAAATTAGACTTAAAAAAAGTATTAAAAAATGGGGGGGGGGGCTGGTAAAAAGTTGGGAGGGGCATTGGGGCTTTTGGAGGTTGAGTCATTGACGACTAAGGACTGTCGTATCATCACCTAAAATGTATACGACTTTTTCTAGTAGCTCCAATAGAATACGCACTACGGGCATCGTCAAAAAACTTCTATGTTAAATAAAAAATTAAAGTAAACAATAATTAGACATCAAAAAAAGTATAATATAATGGGGGGGGGGTAAAAAGTTGAGAGGGGGAGGGGCATTTGGGCCTTTGGAGGTTGATTCATTGATGACTGAGGGTTGTCGTATCATCGCCTAAAATATATATGACTTTTTGTAGTAGCTCCAATAGTATACCCACTATGGGCATCACCAAATCCATAACCCCCTCACTACTGGATTTCTTTTCTTTGAACTTTTTGCGTAAAAGAGAGCACGAAACATATTTTGTAAGAAGTATTTGTAGTAACTCCAATAGTATAGTCTATCCCCTATGAGCGTCGTTAAATCCATTACTCCCTCACTACTTGATTTCTAGGGATTGTTCTAGATTTCTAAGGATTCTACTCTAAAAGTCTATTCTAGGCACTTTTTAATATTAATTAACGCAATTAATGCAAACTTAATTAACGCAAGATTGCATTAATTAAACTTGCTCTTAACGCAAATTTATCGGATCAACCTATTTTACGCCCCTCCCCCCTAAAAAAAATCCTGGATCCGCCACTCCCACGGTGAACAAGAAAAAATCGTTTTCAGGTTCAAATTTATATGCAACTCCAACTAAAAGTACCCTAGGGAAGAAATCTGATTTAAAATTCACCTTAAAGTGGAACCCTATATCTTTCAGGAGGTGAAATAGACATTTCTGACACGTACGAAAGGGGAACTTAAAAAAAATCATGAATAGGACGATCTCCAGTATCAACCGTAGACGGAGAAAAAAAAATACAGCAGACTAGGTGTTGCATCTACTCTTTCAGTAAATATTTTGCTAGGAGGAGAATTTCAAAATATTGGAAACCTTCCTTCACTAAAAGCAACCTCCATGCCTTAAAAGCAAATGCGATGACACGGGACAAAGCAAAACCGAAAAGGGAGGCTAAGCCGACCATTTTTGAAAATGATGATCAAAATATATAAAACCCATTTCAATTTAGTGACGAGATGCTTATACAGAATGCAAAACTAAGATTACCTAAAGGTCAAAAAAGGGGGAACAAAATGAAATATGACCAAAACTAAGAAAATTATTGACCGTTCAAAAAAAACTGGAAATAGCAAAAGATGAACTTGCTGGAATACTCGGGGCAACCTCTGAGAAATTTTCAGAATTACAAACCAGTGATAGAGATTGTAGGAAAATAAAACTAGCCCCCTCCCCCCAAAAAAACTGAGTCCGCTGGCCAAACAATTTTGCAGTAATAGAAAGTTACTTTACAAAATAGTGGAGAATAGGGAGCACCCCAGAAAATTATGACTTTTAGCATGACATGAACTGAAAAAAGTGTTAGTCAAATTGGCTCACTCAAGCCCAACGGAGGGACACGTGGGATCCTAAGGAACAAGAGTTAGAATCAGACAGCATTTTTGGCGAAAAGGACTGAGACAGATATTTTTAACTTTGCTAAAAGATGTAAAGATTCTCAATTAGTCGCATACCAGAAAACAAATGAAAAAGTTCCAATGAAAAAAATGCCCATTTTCGGCGAACCATTTGAGAGAATTCCAATGGATATCGTAGGTCCAATCCCGAAAATTAGCGCTGGAAATAGATTCATTCTAGTTATTAATGATCTGGCTTCACAAAACCCGTAAGCTATATCAATGCAAACGGTAAAATTACCAAGGATTGCGAAAGAATTAGCGAAATATGTCTCACGTCACGGAATCCCTAAGAAAAATTTAACAGATCATGGAACCAAATTAATAGGTTTAGGTTTTATTTCATCCAATAAACAAAAATCAAGCCAATATAATTAGAAAACACTACAGTAGGGAAAACAAAATTAATTTTGGCTAACGCGTTGCGATTACCTAAATTAATAAATCAATTCCAAAAACAAAAAATAAGTAAAAAAACTAAGCCAATCCCCTTCACTCACACACTTCCAGAGCAATAGCCACCATCAATTACAACTCCCAGCCTCCCCCCGCCCATCCATCCACTCCTCCCCCAGCCCTTCCACCCGCTCCTCCCCCAGCCCATCCACCCATTCCTTCCCCCTGCCCATCAACCCAATCATCTCCGTAGCCCTTCCACTCACTCCTCCCCCCCCCCCCCCAAAAAAAACAACTTAAAGAACTAATAAAAACAATAAACAACTAATTCCCCCCAAAAATGCTCATTTAATCTGTTTTTAAATTGAGGAAGATACCTTGCCGCCCTAACGCTCACAGGAATTGAATTCCAAACAGAAGGACCAAAATACTTTAAAGTAAAACCTGATCTCACATTATTTTTAAGCTCCACAACCAAATTATCACAGCTTCTTGGATCGTAATCATGAAAATCACTGTTGAAACGGTAGAACTTCTTAAAAATTTGCGGGACTAGATTATTCACACAATTATAAACGAATATCGCGGCTTGGTAGTCTCTTATCTGCCCAATGCTAAGCAGCCTTAGAGATTTGAAACATGCACTGATGTCTTTCACATTTTGTATATTCTTTCCAATTATTTTTTCTGCTTTTTTCTGTAACACTTGAAAACGCTTGTAGTTCACATAAAAGTTGCTGCTCCACACGACGCATCCATATGATAAATACGGGTAAATGATTGCATAATATATCGTACGAAGAGTACTCTGCGGCTGAACATGCTTCACTCTTCTATGTATTCCTACTCCACTTGCAATTTTTGCTGAAATGGTATCACTGTAAAATTTCCACCTAAGATTAGAATAAATGAAGAAACCAAGATACCGCAGTGAATTTACTTGAACAACAGGTTTTCCCCACAGCAAGACTTTACCCCTTACATCAACAGACTCACACACTCTACAGAACGTCAGCAAAAACGTCTTCTTTACATTAACACATAGCAAACTTAAACTCATAAACTCCTCCAATCACTATGGAGGTGTTTTTACATATGGGGAACCACTTTACATATGGGGAAATGTTCATTGGTGCAGACACAAGTATAACCCCATTAAGGGATAAAACAAAAAAAAATTAGAATCGCTGCTGGTCCAAATACAAATAAAAAGTTCAGTCATTTATTAGACTGGCGAGATATTACCAGTAATTTATACCAAATTTTACAACGACTGCTTAACCTTTGATAGAGTTAATAAAAAAGGGTATCTTAGACCCCATAAAATGGACTGAAATTGAACAATATGCATTCAATACATTTAAAAACCCTCTTTGTAGCAAAAGAATACTAAGAAATCTAGATTTTTCATTGTCATTTGTGCTGCAAACTGGTAGCTCGGATTATGGACCAGGGGAAGTTTTATCCCAAGAATTTGAGGATGGGTAATATCCAATAGTATTTATATCCAGAAAATAGTCAAAAGCAGAATTAAACTATAGTACAATTGAAAAAGAATGTCTCCCAACAATATATACTGTCAAAAAACTTGACTATTATGTAAATGGACAAAAACTTAAAATAATGACAGATCACAACCCATTAAGATGGCTAAATATAAGGAAGCCACATAACCAATGATGTCAGATAACCTAGATAATGCAAGATTGGCCTTGTTATTACAAGATTTTTTTTTTTTAAATAAAATCAAGACAGGGGACAGATAACGAGAATATTGACGGCATATCCCGATTTTGAAAAAAATACATATATTGAGAATTTTAAATTAGATGGGCCATGCCTAGATAGTATAAATAATAAAATGTTAGGGTGGAAAAGAGGTCTTGGAGTCATTGGGGAGAATTTGGGAGATATTGAATATTTGGTTGGATTGGAAAAGCTTGGGAAGGAATCTGTGATTAGTCCTAACAACTCCAAGGGAGTCTTGGTCTCCTTTGGAGGGGGGAGGAACCCATATGAAAAACTATGAATGATGAACGGTTTGCTCAATGGACAACTGGTTGGCAAGTTGTGACCCTGTTATCGAGATTTTGCCTCAATGATCTGGAGCCCTTGGGAGATACTCTCTCCCAGTCACTCCATATTTAATCCAATTCTTTGTTCAGTAGCTCAATTCACTATTCTGAGTTGAGTTCAGCCTTTTACCCAAATCTTATTCTTTGAGCTACGGATCCAAGTTTCATTTCAAAATTATATCAATGCGCATTCTTTATTTTATTATCCTGGTCGGGATGGTTTCAATGTGTGGATTTGGGAGGTTGGAATTCACTCCAGATTGGCCAGAAAATTGCTTGACTAGATTGGCATGATTATTTTCTGCTAGTCTTGGGGATTTCAATGTTCAAAACCTCACGCGGATGCCCATACGATCTAGACCTTAGTGGTTCTGTGTTGATGGCGAAAGATCCAAAGTTAAGCGCTGAAAGTAGTAGCACAAATGGTGGTGAAGAAAAAAGTCAAATGGATATTGTAAAGTTGAAGTTCAGTGGTTATGTTTGTAAGGGCTGACCAGTGGGGCATACAGGTGGTCATTTATCTTACGCAGAGAGGTGTTGGGGTTTCATCCCTGTTACTTTTTTTTTCGTATCAATGACCTGTTTTCATTTTTGTAATTATATTTTCTTAGATTTGCTTATATTATAATTTTCGAGTATAGGTCAAAGTCTCGTCGCTAAGCTAGTGGTTTTGCAAAAAGTAAACTTTCAAGCTAAATTCTATTTTTGTCTTCCTGGACTTGGCCATTGATAGTTAATTATATTCAAAATGCCTTTGACTTTGTAGCTTTCATTTATAGGATTGGCCGGGGTTAATCCAGGGTCCACCCCTACAAAAAGTTGGATTTACAGAAGTGGGGATTTTATTTTCGTCAATTTTCAGAGTCTGAGTTAAGAGTCTTAGTTTCGGAGTTTCTAAATGTGTTTTCTCAAGTGATCTTTGAAAGAATGCATGTGAGTCATTTTCTAAAACCGTGTAGATTATTTTTCCTCGAGTCCAGGCAGGAAAGGAAAAGAGTTCGCAAGAAATATCGTCATTATTATATTTACCCATATGCCCCAGGGTATAACTTACAACGCCTGCCCCGGGGCCCTGGGGGTTTTTTTCGACACCTGAGGTTTTGTTATTTGACTTTTGAACAATTTTCAACTTAATGGCTATCTCAAAATTTTATTGGATATATTTGGGGAAAAGGGGGTGTCGGGGGGATAGTTCCACTCAATGATCTTTTGACTCTTTAAAACTGAACTAGAACTTTCAATTTCCAATCAAATGAGCCCTCTCTGAAGTTTTTAAGAGCATCCCTACCATAAGAACCATATATTCCCACAGGGTATAACTTACAGCGCTTGCCCCCAGCCCTGGGGGGCTGTGTTGACCCCAGAGTTTTCGTTGTATGGTCTTTGAACTATTAAAAAAAATATAGCTATATCAAAGTTCTTATTGTATGGGTTTGAGGAAAAAGGGCGCGGAAAAAGGGGGCTAGGTGCCCCCCAATCTCTTTTGATTCTTAAGAAGTGAACTAGAACTTTCAATTTCCAATCAATTGAGCCCTCTTTGAAGTTTATACAAGCTTCCCTTCCATAAGAAGCATATTTGCCCCCAGGGCGTAACTTATCACCTGTGGGGGGAGTGTCCTGCTCAAAGACATAATTTCCAGAATTTTCAACTACGTTACACAAAATAGCTATCTCAAAAGTTTGATTGGATTTGTTTGGGGAAATAGTGGGCGTGGAAGGGATGTTAGTTGCCTTCCAATCACTTTCTACTATTAAAAAGGACACTGTTTGAAAAGGGTCATTTAAATTTCCAACCGAATGAGCCCTTTTTGAAATTTCTACGACAACGCGTTCTATAAAAATCATATATACCCCCAGGGGATAACTTACAAACCTTGCCCTGAGGGCTGTGGGGGGTTGTCATCCTCAAAGACCAAATTTCAAGAATTTTCAACTACGTTGAACAAAATGGCTATCTCAAAATGTTTATTAGATGTTTTTAGGAGGAAGGGGGAGCGTGAGAGGGGGGATAGTTACACTCCAATCATTTTCGACTATTAAAAAGGGCACTAGCCCTTTGAATTTCCAATCGAATGTTTCCTTTTTGAAGTTTCTACGACAAAGCTTTCTATAAGAGCCTTATATGCCCCCAAGGCATAACTTACAACCCGTGCCCTGAGGGCTGTGGGGGGAGTGTCCTCCTCAAAAATTTTATTTCTATGTGGAGATCAATTACGTAGAACAAAATGGCTATCTCAAAATTTTGATTGGATGTGTTTGGGGAAATGATGGACGTGGAAGGGTTGTTAGTTGCCTTACAATCAATTTGACCCTTAAAAATGGCACTAGAACTCTCGATTTCAAATCGAATGAGCCCCCTTTGAAGTTTATACGACGACCCCTTCCATATGAAGTGCCTCTGGAAGAAAAAAATAATAACAATAAATAATAAAACATTGGAGCCGTATTGCCTTTACTATAGGCAACGCTATAGCGTTGCCACTGATATGCCTGCACATCGCATCTATTGATTTAGTTCAAATTTACCCTCAATACTGTAAATGGAGTAGTGTGGTAGTAGTAGAGGTGGCATTTGTAGTAGTACTCGTAGCGTGCAAATATTGCCTTTTTGATCCTCTCCCTTATCATTTCCTGAATTGATAAGATGTGGTTCATCCTGAATTGTGGATGAACCACAACCACCAATGACCCTAGTCACCAAGGACTTCAACTTCCAAGGGCCTCCTCCCCCAAGCTCCAAGGGGCCCCCTCCCTGCAACTTTTTGGGGGCACCACCCAATTTTGTTTTCTTTTTCTTGAATTTTGTTTTGAACTTTTTTTTTATTTTTCTTAACATGGTGATTTTTTTCAATTTTTTTTTACATGTCTTAGAATGACATGAAACATACTTAAAACATAAGAAATTAACATTTAATATTTTTCAAATTCAAAATGAGAATGATATTAATATATGACTTGTGACTTTTACTTTTAGAAAAATAATGTTTGTAGTAGCACCTTTTTTTCTTGGACTGAATTTTTTTTGACTTGGAAAATTATTCAGCTTTTTTTTACGTATCTTAAAATGACATGAAACATGCTTGCGGCTGTACCAATCGTACTCTACACTTGTTCATAGACACGACACGGCTTTCTCAGTGGTATTCTATGGCAGGTTATCGACACTATCTAGTTTATTGTACGCACTAAATCAGTAATTTTTCTAAATTGGAAGGTTTGACATCTGCATCATATATTTGTTTAAAACGTGAAGATGAATTATTCGGAGAAAGTATGTATACATGATAAAGTTATTGATGCCTTAAGAGCTGACAAAGACCAATATTAGAACTACGAAACAAGCACTAGTGGTAACACTGTTGGAAATGTATGTGTACGTTGTCATGACAGCGAGAGATTTCTTCGGAGTACCCAAAAATTTCCATTGTGCAAATGATGGATATGTGAGCGTATCATTCTCGGAGATGATAGTGCTCAAGGAGAATGTCAACATAAAAATAATAGTTGATTAAGAGGCGTATCTTCTCGCTCATGTTTCTAGTAACACATTACCTACTGATTGCCGTCGTTCTGGTATTAGTATTCAAATGAATGCAAAGAGAAAAAGAAAGACCTACTGCTGCACTATTTTCATAAATAATATCTTGTCAAAGTGCCAAAACTGTTATCTGTGTAAAAAGAATGTGACAATAGACATTGAAATCACAGGCAAAATAAAAAGGGTATTGGCAGACAATATCATCAATGAAAATAAAGATGAATATATGGAAAATGAAGCGCAAGTGAACGTTATTACTACTATTGATCATATAGTCAATGAACACAACAGTACAAAAGATGAAATGCATATTGAACCTGTAGGTGACACCCTAGTAAAAATTGTGTATGACTTAAAATGGATTAATGATTATTCTACCGGTTATGAACTAAGAGACGAGAGTAACTAAAGTATCAAGAGAGAACATGATAAATTATTTTATGGAACAGATTCAAAATGTCCAAAATCATTTAATGATGTTAATAATGTATAATAATGTGTGAAACATATTTTTATATTAATATTCTACATGTCATTATTTCATTAAAAATATATTATATACTACTTTATTAGATCGACTATTACTTTGTTTAGACTAGATCATTATTTTTATGGTATTCTAGAACGTCAAACGTTTAGAATAGCTATTAAAAAGTCGGAGATGTAAGAAAAGAAATTTTCAGAGATATAGATACTACTAGCAGGCTCATAGGGGATATATTAGAAAATGAAATAGGGTAACAGAAATTTTACCTAAGTCTGAGAGAGATGAGCTGATTTTTTTCTCAAAAATTTCCACAGACAAGCAAACACCCTTCCAGACACACAGGCAGAGAGAGTTTTCAGAAACAGGAAAATCCAAGTTTAAAAGACATCTGATTTTATTAATAATATTTGATTTTTCAATAAAGTTGGGTTTTAGTTTCAGAAATAAGAACATCGACTTTTAATATACATCTGATTTTATTAATAATATTTGATTTTCTAATAACATTGGGTTTTAGTTTTTAGAAATAAGATCATCCACATTGAAAATATATCTGATTTTATTAATAATAATTATTTTTTTAATGAAGTTGGGTTTTAGTTTTCAGAAATAAGAACATCCACGCTTAAAATATATCTGACGTTATTAATAATATTCAATTTTTTAATAGAGTTGGGTTTTAGTTTTCGGAAAGAGGAACTTCGTCGTTAAAAATACAGCTGATTCTATTAATAATATTTGATATTCTAGTAAAGTTGGACTTTAGTTTTCAGAAATAAGAACATCAACGTTTAAAATACATCGGATTTTATTATTAATATTTAATTTTTTTAATAAAGCTGGGTTTTAGTTTTCAGAAATATGAACATCTACGTTTAAAATACATCTAACGTTATTAATAATATTTGATTTTTTTTTAATAAAGTTGGGTTTTTAGTTTTCAGAAATTTGAGCATCCGCGTTTAAAACACATCTGATTTTATTAATAACATTTGATTTTTTAATAAAGTTAGGTTTTAGTTTCAAGAAATACGAACATCCACGTTTAAAATACATCTGATTTTATTAATAGCATTTGATTTTTTAATAATGTTGGGTTTTAGTTTTTAGAAATAAGAACATCAATGTTTTAAATAAATCTGATTCTATTAATAATATTTCATTTTTTTTAATAAAGTTGGGTTTTAGTTTTCAGAAATAAGAATATCCATGTTTAAAATACATCAGATTTTGTTATTACTATTTGATTTTTGTTTTAAATAAAGTTTCGGTTTTAGTTTTCAGAAATAAGAACATCCAGGTAAAAAATATATCTGATTTTATTAATAATATTTAATTTTTTTAATAAAGTTTGGTTTTAGTTTTCAGAAATAAGAACATCAACGTTTAAAATATATCTGACGTTATTAATAACATTTGATTTTTTAATAGATTTGGCTTTTAGTTTTCAGAAATAAGAACATCCACGTGTAAAATACATCTCATTTTATTAATAATATTTAATTTTTCAATGAAGTTGGGTTTTAGTTTTCAGAAATAAAAACATCCACGTTTAAAATACATCGTATTTTATTAATGTTATTCGATTTATTAATAAAGTTGGGTTTTAGTTTTCAGATATAAGAACATCCACGTTTTAAATAAATTGATTTTATGGATAATATTTGATTTTTTGATAAAGTTGGGTTTTAGTTTTTAGAAACAAGATCATCCACGTTTAAAATACATCTGATTTTATTGATAATATTTGATTTTTCAGTAAAATTAGGTTTTAGTTTTTGGAAATACGAACATCCACGTTTAAAATACATCTGATTTTATTAATAACATTTGGTTTTTTAATAAAGTTGGGTTTTAGTTTTCAGAAATAAGAACATCCACGTTTAAAATTAATCTGAATTTATTAATAACATTTGATTTTTTAATAAAGTTGGGTTTTAGTTTTCATAAAAAAAGAATATTCACGTTTAAAACACATCTGATTTTATTAATAAGATTTGATTTTTTTAAAATAAAGTCGGGTTTTAGTTTTCAGAAACAAGAACATCCATCTTTAAGGCACATCTAATTTTACTAATATTTTTTTTTTAATAAAGTTGGGTTTTAGTTTTCGGAAATAAGAACATCCAAGTTTAAAATACATCTGATTTTATTAATAATACTTGATTTTCTAATAACATTGGGTTTTAGTTTTTAGAAATAAGATCATCCACATTTAAAATATATCTGGTTTTATTAATAATAATTAATTTTTTTAATAAAGTTGGGTTTTAGTTTATAGAAATAAGAACATCAACGTTTAAAATACATCTGACGTTATTAATAATATTCAATTTTTTAATAAAGTTGGGCTCTAGTTTTCAGAAATGGGAACTTCATCGTTAAAAATATATCTGTTTCTATTAATAATGTTTGATTATCTAATAAAGTTGGATTTTAGTTTTCAGAAATAAGAACACCAACGTTTAAAATACATCTGATTTTATTAATAATATTTAGTTTTTTAATAAATTTGGGTTTTAGTTTTCAGAAATACGAACATCTACGTTTAAAGTTTTTATTTGATTTTTTTTAAGTTGGGATTTTAATTTTCAGAAATTTGAGCACGTGGGGTTTAGTTTTCAGAAATAAGAACATCCACGTTTAAAATACATCGTATTTTACTAATGTTATTTGATTTATTAATAAAGTTGGGTTTTAGTTTTCAGATATAAGAACATCCATGTTTTAAATAAATTGATTTTATGGATAATATTTGAATTTTTGATAAAGTTGGGTTTTAGTTTTTAGAAATAAGATCATCCACGTTTAAAATATATCTGGTTTTATTAATAATAATTAATTTTTTTAATAAAGTTGGGTTTTAGTTTTCGGAAATAAGAACATCCACGTTTAAAATACATCTGATTTTATTAATAACATTTGGTTTTTTAATAAATTTGGGTTTTAGTTTTCAGAAATAAGAATATCCACGTTTAAAATTAATCTGAATTTATTAATAACATTTGATTTTTTAATATAGTTGGGTTTAAGTTTTCATAAAAAAAGAATATTCACGTTTAAAATACATCTGATTTTATTAATAAGATTTGATTTTTTAAAATAAAGTTGGGTTTTAGTTTTCAGAAATAAGAACATCCATCTTTAAGGCACATCTGATTTTACTAATATTTTTCTTTTAATAAAGTTGGGTTTTAGTTTTCGGAAATAAGAACATCCACGTTTAAAATAAATCTGATTTTATTAATAATACTTGATTTTCTATTAACATTGGGTTTTAGTTTTTAGAAACAAGATCATCCACATTTAAAATATATCTGATTTTATTAATAATAATTAATTTTTTTAAAAAAGTTGGGTTTTAGTTTTCAGAAATAAGAACATCAACGTTTAAAATACATCTGACGTTATTAATAATATTCAATTTTTTAATAAAGTTGGACTCTAGTTTTCAGAAATGGGAACTTCATCGTTAAAAATATATCTGTTTCTATTAATAATGTTTGATTTTCTAATAAAGTTGGGTTTTAGTTTTCAGAAATAAGAACATCGACGTTTAAAATAAATCTGATTTTATTAATAATATTTAATTTTTTAATAAAGTTGGGTTTTAGTTTTCAGAAATATGAACATCTACGTTTAAATTTTTTATTTGATTTTTTTTAAAGTTGGGTTTTTAGTTTTCAGAAATTTGAGCATCCACGTTTAAGATACATCTGATTTTATTAATAACATTAGATTTTTTAATAAAGTTAGGTTTTAGTTTCAAGAAATACGAACATCCACGTTTAAAATACATCTGATTTTATTAATAACATTTGATTTTTTAATAAAATTGGGTTTTAGTTTTCAGAAATAAGAAAATCCACGTTTAAAATACATCTGACCTTATTAATTATATTTAATTTCTTAATAAAGTTGGGTTTTAGTTTTCAGAGATAAGAACATCTACGTTTAAAATAATCTCATTTTATTAATAATATTTGATTTTTTTAAATAAAGTTGGGTTTTATTTTTCAGAAATACGAACATCCACGTTTAAAATACATCTGATTCTGCTAGTAATATTTTTTTTTTAATTTGGGGTTTAGTTTTCAGAAAAAGAACACCCACGTTGAAAACATGTGATTTTATTAATAATATCTTATTTTTTTAATAAGGTTGGGTTTTAGTTTTCAGAAATATCAACATCCACATTTATAATACATCTGATTTTATTAATAATATTTGATTTTTTTCACATAAAGTTGAGTTTTTAGTTTTAAGAAATATGAACATCAACGTCTAAAATACATTTGATTTTATTAATAACATTTGATTTTTTAATAAAGTTGGGTTTTAGTTTTCAGAAATATGAACATCCCCGTTTAAAATGCATCTGATTTTATTAATAACATTTGATTTTTTAATAAAGTTGGGTTTTAGTTTCAAAAAATACGAACATCCACGTTTAAAATACATCTGATTTTATTAATAACATTTGATTTTTGAATAGAGTTGGGTTTTAGTTTTCAGAAATAAGAATATCAACGTTTAAAATACATCTAAGTTTATTAATAATATTTGATTTTTAAATAAAGTTGGGTTTTATTTTTCAGAAATACGAACATCCACGTTTAAAATACATCTGATTTTGTAAATAATACTTGATTTCTCAATAAAGTTGGATTTTAGTTTTCACAAATAAGAATATCCACGTCTAAAATACATCAGATTTTATTAATAATATTTGATTTTTTTTTTAAATTTTAGAGGCGACACCTTTTCACTACCTCAACTGCTGCCATCTTTACACCTACAGTTAAAGATGGTACTTTACCCCTATAAATGTAGATGACAGCACACTCACTCAGACACAAAGGTATAGTGAGAGAGACTGCAAAAAGTTAGGTTAATTTAAGCTCACTTAGTGGGCTAAGTGAACTTAAAAAACCATATTTTGCAGTCTCTCTCACTATACCCGTGTGTCTGAGTGAGTGTGCAGCTATCTATATCTATAGGTGTGAAGTACCACCTATAACCATAGGTATTAAGATGGCAGCAGTTTAGGTAGTGCAAAGGTGTCGCCTCTTAATTTAAAAAAAATGAAATATTTTTAATAGAATCAGATGTATTTTAGACGTGGATGTTATTATTCCTGAAAACTAAATCCCAAACTTTATTAAAAGAATCAAATATTATTAATAAAATCACATTTATTTTAAATGTGGATATTCTTGTTTCCGAAAACTAAAACCCAAATTTATTAAAAAATCCAATATTATTAAATAAAACCAGATGTATTTTAAACGTGGACGTTCTTGTTTCTGAAAACTAAAATCCAATTTTTTTAAAAAAATCAAGTATTATTTATAAAATTAGATGTTTTTTAAATGTGGATGTTCTTATTTCTGGAAACTGAAACCCAATTTTATTTAAAAACTCAAATATTATTGAAAAATGAGATGTATTTTAAACGTTGATGTTCTTATTTCTTAAAACTAAAACCCAACTTTATTGAAAAATCAAATATAATTAATAACGTCAGATGTATTTAAACGTGGATGTTCTTATTTCTGAAAACTAAAAACCAAATTTATTAGAAAATCAAATATTATTAATAAAATCCGATGTGTTTTAAACGTGGATGTTCTTATTTCTGAAAACTAAAAACCAAATTTATTAGAAAATCAAATATTATTAATAAAATCCGATGTGTTTTAAACGTGGATGTTCGTATTTCTGAAAACTAAAAACCCAACTTTATTTTTTTTAATCAAATATAAATAACAAAATCAGATGTATTTTAAACGTGGATGTTCATATTTCTGAAAATTAAAACCCAGCTTTATTATAAAGTCAAATATTATTAATAAAATCAAATGTATTTTAAACGTGGCGGCTTTTATTTCTGAAAAATAAAACCCAACTTTATTTAAAAAAAATATTGCTAATAAAATCAGATATATTTTAAACGTGGACGTTCTATTTCTAAAAACTAAATACCATCTTCATTTAAAAAAATCAAGTATTATTAATAAAATCAGATGTATTTTAAACGTGGATGTTCTTATTTCTGAAAACTAAGACCCGACTTTATTTAAAAAAAAATAAAATATTATTAATAAAATGAAATGTATTTTAAACGTGGATGTTCTTATTTCTGAAAACCAAAACCAAACTTTATTAAAAATGCAAAATTATTAATAACGTCAGATATATTTTAAACGTGGATGTTCTTATTTCTGAAAACTAAAACCCAACTTTATTAAAAAATTAAATATTATTAATAAAATCAGATGTATTTTAAATATGGATGTTTTTATTTCCAAATACTAAAACCCAACTTTATTAGAAAATCAAATATTATTAATAAATCAGATGTATTTTAAACGTGGATGTTCATATTTCTGAAAACTAAAAACCCAGCTTTATTTGAAAAAATCAAACCCATCCCCGTGAAAACCCATCTTTATTCAAAAATCAAATGTTATTAATAAAATTGGATGTATTTCAAACGTGGATGTTCGTATTTCTTGAAACTAAAACCTAACTTTATTACAAAATCAAATGTTATTAATAAAATCAGATGTATTTTAAACGTGGATGTTCATATTTCTGAAAACTAAAAACCCAGCTTTATTTAAAAAAATCAAACATTATTAATAACGCCAGATGTATTTTAAACGTGGATGTTCATATTTCTGAAAACTAAAACCCAACTATATTAAAAAAAATATTATTAATAAAATCATATTTATTTTAAACGTTGACGTTCTTATTTCTGAAACCTTAAATCCAACTTAATTAGAAAATTAAATATTATTCATGGAACAAGATGTATTTCTAACGTGGATGTTTCTATTTCCGAAAACTAAAGCCCAACTTTATTAAGAAATTAAATATTATTAATAACGTCAGATGTATTTTAAACGTGGATGTTCTTATTTCCAAAAGCTAAAACCCAACTTTATTAAAAAATTAAATTTTATCAATAAAATCAGATGTTTTTTAAATGTGGATGATCTTATTTCTAAAAACTAAAACCCAACTTTTTTAGAAAATCAAATAATATTAATAAAATCAGATGTTTTTTAAACGTGGATGTTCTTTTTTCTGAAAACTAAAACCCAACTTTATTAAAAATCAAACATTATTAATAAAATCAGATGTGTTTTAAACGTGGATGTTCTTATTTCTGAAAACTAAAACCCAACTTTATTAAAAAAAACAAATATTATTAATAAAATCAGATGTATTTTAAACGTTGATGTTTTTATTTCTGAAAACAAAAATCCAACTTTATTAGAAAATCAAATATTATTAATAAAATCAGATTTATTTTAAACGTTGATGTTCTTATTTCTGAAAATTAAAACCCAACTTTATTAAAAAATCAAATTTTATTAATAAAATAAGATGTATTTTAAACGTGTATGTTCTTATTTGTGAAAATTAAAACCCAACTCTATTAAAAATTGAATGTTTTTAATAACGTCAGATGTATTTTCAACGTTGATGTTCTTATTTCTGAAGACTAAAACCAAGCTTTATGAAGAAAATCAAATATTATTAATAAAATCAGATGTATGTTAAACGTGGATGTTCTTATTTCTGAAAACTAAAACGGAAACTTTATTAAAAAAAGTCAAATATTAATAATAAAATCAGATGTATTTTAAACGTGGATGTTCTTATTTCTGAAAACTAAAACCCAACTTTATTAAAAAATTATATATTATTAATAAAATCAGATGTATTTAAAACATTGATTTTCTTATTTCTGAAAACTAAAACCCAACTTTATTAAAAATCAAACATTATTAATAAAATTAAATTTATTTTTAACGTGTTTGTTCCTATTTCATAAAACTAAAACCCAACTTTATTAAAAAATTAAATATTATTAATAAAATCAGATGTATTTTAAACGTGGATTTTCTTATTTCTGAAATTAAAACCCAACTTTCTTAAAAAATCAATTATTATTAATAAAATCAGATTATTTGAAACGTGGATGTTCCTGTTTCTGAAAACTAAAATTCTCTCTGCCTGTGTGTCTGGACGGTTATTTGCTTATGTTTGGAGATTTATGAGAAAAATCAGCTCATCTCTCTCAGACTTTGGTAAAAGTTCTGTTAACCTATCTCATTTTCTAATATATCCCCTATTAGCCTGCTGGTAGTATCTATATCTCTGAAAAGTCCTTTTCTTACATCTCCGACTTTTTAATAGATATTCAAAACTGTTTTAAGTACTAGCATTACTTAAAAATAATGATCAGGTAACAAAACAATGTATAATATATTTTTAATGAAATAATGACATGTAGAATGTTAATATAAAAAATATGATTCACACATTATTATACATTATTAACATCATTGAACAACTTTGGACATTGTGAATCTGTTCCATAAAATAATTTATCATGTTCTCTCTTGATACTGTAGTTATTCTCTTCTCTTAGTTCATAACCGGTAGAATAATCATTAATCCATTTTGAGTCATACACAATTTTTGCTGGGGTGTCACCTACGGGTTCAATATGCATTTCATCTTTGGTACTATTGGGTTCATTGACTATATGATCAAGAGTAGTACTAACGTTTACTTTCGCTTCATTTTCCATCAACTCATCTTTATTTTCATTGATGAGATTGTCTGCCAATACCCTTTTTATTTTGCCTGGGATTTCAGTGTCTATTTTCACATTATTTTTACACAGATAACAGTTTTGGCACGTTGACAAGATATGACTTATGACATTATTGCAGAAGTAGTGTCTTTTTTTTTAGTCAAAAAGGCGTATTTGCCTTTTTGACTAAAAGGGGTGCCAGCAACGTTCCAAAGACTAGTATATTGTATCCAAAAATCGTTAGCGCAACCAAGAGCCTACTAGGATGACATTATAGTTCTTTCAAACTCGTTCAATGAACATATAACCCATATGAAACAAGGGTTAACCAGGCTCAGGAGAGTAAAATAAACTTTAAATGTGGAAAAATGCAAATTGGGGCAGTCACAAGTTTAACCTTATTAAGGGACAAAATGGAAAAAATTAGAAACGCAGCGGTTCCAAATACAAAAAAAATAGGTTTGTCATTTTCGGGACTGGTGGGTTATTACCTGAAATTTATACCAAATTTTGCAACGATTGCTAAGCCTTTGATGGAGTTAACAGAAAAGGGTATCTTAGACCCCATAAAATCGACTGAAATTGAGCAAAATGCATTCGATACACTTAAAAAAAGCTCTTTGTAGCGAAAGAATACTGAGAGATCTAGATTTTTTATTGGTATCTGTGCAGCAAACTGACAGCTCAGATTACGGAATACTACTACTACTACTACTAACAACTCACCGTAACACCAAGCCGCTTGAGGCCAACACAGCTACGCACGCTCTTCCTCCATCCCAATCTATTCAAAGCCTCCCTTTTTACACCCGCCCACGAAGTTCCCATTTCCTTTAAATCTTTCTGTATGACGTCCTCCCACCCCAGACGGGGACGACCTGCTTTCCGTTTAGCCCTAGATGGTTGGCCGAAAAGAACAATCTTCGGCAATCTGTCATCCTTCATCCGCACAACGTGCCCTAACTACCTCAACCTTTCTTTCATTATAGCCCTAGAGAGTGGTATTGAACCACATTTTTCCTATAGCCTGTTGTTTGAAATACGGTCAGTCAGCCGGGTACACAGAACAATCCTTAAGCAATTTCTCTGGGAAACATCTAGCAAATCTTCATCCACTTTTCGGAGCGTCCATGCTTCAGAGCCATATTTGACCACTGTCATCACTGTAGCTTCTAATATTCTAATCTTGGTTTACAGACTTATCTTCCTATTCTTCCAGACTTTTTTTAACTGTGAAAAAACACCCTGAGCCTTGGCTATTGTATTTTTAACATCTTCACTACTCCTACCATCTTTACTAATGATACTACAAAGGTAAGTGAAGCTGCCTACCTGATCAATCTTTTCATTACCCAACGTCACCTTTTCATCTTCACTTATTCCTAGCCTTAGTGACTTAGTCTTCCTATCATTAATTTTCAAACCAATTCTAGCACCCTGAACTCGCAAAACATCTAAAACTTCATTCATTTTGCTCACACTTTCATCTAGGATGCTTAAATCATCAGCATAATCCAAGTCCAGGAGACTTTTTCCTCCCCATTTGATTCAGTGGTCTCCCATTGCCTTTCCTGCACTCCTTAAAACAAAGCCCATCAAAATAATCCATATAAAGGGGGATAGAACACAACCCTACTTAACTCCTGATTTAATACAAAACCAGCTGCTAACCTCATTTCCTACCTTAACCGCAGCAGTGTTATTCTCGTACATAGCACTAATCACTTTAATGTATTTGTCTGGTATACCGTACAAGGATAAAACCTTTACTAAAGCTCTTCTATCAACAGAGTCGAACGCTTGCTCATAATCTATAAAACTAAGGACCAAAGGTGTTTGAAAACTCAGGCACATCTCAATTATTAGCCTAAGAGTGAAAATTTGGTCGACACATCCTCTACCTTTTCTAAAACCGCACTGCTCTTCTCTTAAAACTTTGTCTGCGGCATCTCTCAGTCTAAAAAGTATCATATTACTAAGTAATTTGCTACTTACAGAGACCAGACTAATGCCTCGATAATTACCACACTCACTTTTATCACCTTTCTTATAAAGTGGCTTAATTAAGGTTTTCCTAAAATCGTTAGGTACTTCCCCTTTTTCCAAAATCATATTCATAATCTTCAGTAACTTATTTCTAACCTCAGAGCCACCATATTTAAGAAACTCATTTACCACTCTATCAGCACCTGGAGCCTTATTATTCTTTAATCCTTTTAGTACTGTTGCTAATTCCTCCTCACAAAACATATCTTCCTTCACATCCAAGGTATCACAAGCTTTTTCATTTTCCTTTATATTTTTTCCTGCAACTCTATCTCGGTTAAGCAAGTTCTCAAAATGTTCGGCCCATCTCTCTTTAGTTTTTTCCTTATCGCTAATTGCGACCCCATTCCTATCTTTAACTGGGACAAGTCCGGATTGACTACTCCCTCTCAATTTGTTAACGTGCCAGTACAATATTTTACTATTATGCCGTCTAGCTGCATCTTCCAGATCCTCGGCAATTGTATCCATGGCTTCCGCTTCACACCTCCTCAGTTGATATTTTAATGCTTTCTCCACTTTCTTTACTTTTCTTTTGTTTTCATACGATCTATCACTCAGATAATTCTTGTACAAGTCCTTTCTCCTTTCTATTAAACATAAAGCTTTTCCACTAATATTCTTAGCTGCAGTTCTAGCTTTCTTCCCTAATACACCTTCCGCAACTTCACAAATTATTTTTCTAAAATTATTCCAACCATCTACCACATTATCAAATTTTAAACTCTCAAGTTTAGTATTCATTTGTTCCAGGAAAGTTTCTCTCAAATTCTCATCCTGGAGTCTACCAAAATCCTAACTTCCCGGGAGGTAGTTACCCTTCCGATATTTCAGCTTTAAATTAACTCTTGGCACTACTAGATGGTGATCTTTACTTTTAACATCAATAACAGCACTCCTATATACCCTAGTAACTTGTATTGATCCTGCCAGTCTTCGTTACTATAATATAATCAATAAGGCTTGCTGTCTTACCATCACGTGAATACCATGTTAACTTATGAGCCATTTTATGACCAAACACCGTATTGGTTATAACTAGATTGTTATACCTACAAAATTGCAAAAGTCTGTATCCATTACTGTTTTCTTTTCCTACATCAAATTTACCTAGGCTGGGATATTATCTATCCCTATTTCTATTAACCTGGGCGTTAAAATCTCCCAGTAATAACATCATATTTCTACCTGGGACCTTGTCTATTTGCTCCTGTAACTGTAAGCAAAATTCATCTGAGTCACTAGTATTTCCGTCAGTCGGTTCTACAGGGGCGTACACTACTATAACTGATACCCTGAACTTTCTAGTCATAAAATGAGCAATTAGTATTCTATTATTAATACCTTCCCAGCCTAAACAAGACTTAGCAGCTTCCTTATTCATCATCAGCCCTACTCCCTGTCTATGTACCCCATCGTTCCTGCCTGAGTAAACAAATTCTACGAGTAAACAAATTCTCGTATATTACCTAATTTCATGCTTCCTACCCCTGGGATATGAGTTTCTGAAACTTCTAATAAATCCAGTTCGAATCGTCTGAATTCGTCAGTCAAAATGTCGATACGATAGTCATTTTTTAATGTCGTAACATTCCAAGTTCCAATTTTCATGTTCTTTAAATCATTGAAATTATTTTCGCCTCAGGAAAAGCAATGATCCCGGATACCAGTGCAGGACGGGGATCACATATCTTCTCAAGTCTACACCGAAGTGCTTAAGCCGGCTTAGAACCGGACAGCAAGAAGTCCCTGGGACCTCCATGAATGGAGGCTTTGTGCAATCCTGGGCCCATCTTGGTCACAACATGGTTTTCAGCCCTTGGCGATGCTCTTCTATCAACAAGAGTCGAAATCCTGCACAGACAGTCTCAAGCCTATTACCTCCGACTCATTATATATTCATGCCTACAAATATTATGCTATTACGGGGAGACAACCCATAATAGATAAATTAGCTAGGAAGAGGTTTTTCAGCCCAAAGACACCCATCAAAACATACCAAGCCCAGAAGAATTGTCCATTAGTCAGAATCCATTGCGAATGCTGTGTCGTTTACTAGGCTATAATTTCCTCGAGGGGTGCCACTCCTCAAGTGGGAATAGAGTTGATCGTAAGGTCCCCAGTGTTGCAGGTGCCCCGAAAAGGTCGAGGCAGCTCTTTGCAGAGGCCTTTGTCCATAGATCTGGATCTTACGCCCTACCACAGTTGTCCTTCTATAGAGGATCCTCCCGCGATGGTATTCTGCATCACCATGCAATTTAACCCATTACTGGGAGAAGGTTTGCAACTCATGGGACTTGTGGACAAACCAGTGGACCCTTTTGAGTGTACATTTGAGGGGCCTTCTTCCTCCTCCGCCTGTATTCATGACCCCGAGCGAGGGTGGGGCAGTTTTTATCCCATGAATTTGAGGATGTGGAACATCCAATCATATTTATATCCAGAAAACTGTTAAAAGTAGACTTGACTTTAAAGTATATGGACGAAAATTTAAAATAATGACGGATCACAACCTATTAAGATGGTTAAATATTGAGATAGTCATTTTGTTCAACGTAGTTAAAAAGGGCTGGAATTATATCTTTAAGGATGACAACCACCTCAAAGGCCTCGGGTCAAGGGTTGTAAGTTATGCCCGTGGGGCATATAAGGTTCTTAGAGAAAGCGGGGTCATATAAACTTCGGAAGGGCTCATTGGATTGGTAATGAGAAGTTTGAGTGTCATTTTTTAAGATTCAAAGTAATAGGAGGACTGAACCCCCCCCCTCACACCTTGCATTTTTCCGAAATGTATCTGATAGAAATTTTGAGATGACCATTTGTTGTCACAGAAACTTCGAAAAAGACTCATTCGATTAGAAATTGCAACGGCTAGTGCCCTTTTCAATAGTCAAAAGTGATTGGATGGCAACAAGCCCCAAGTTCATTAATTCCCAAAACGACATATAATCAAAGTTTTGATAGTGATTTTGTTCAGTGTTATTGAGAGGTCTAGAAACTGTGTTTTTAAGGAAAAAGTCATCCCCTCCCCCCTATCGAAAATAACTCCTCCGCAGAAAATTCCCCCCGCAGAAAATACCCCCCGGAAAATACCCCCCTCCCCCCGCAGAAAATACCCCTTTGGAGAATACCCCCGTGGAAAATACCCCCCCCCCCGGAAAATAACCCCCCGGAATATACCCCCCGCAGGAAATACCCACCCCGAAAATAACACCCTGGAAAATACCCCCCAAAATTTCTAGGTATATGGCCTCTTAAAAAATTACAAAAGAATATCAAGGTATCTGGAAAATTTGTTGACTAAAAAAAAAAAAAAAAAAAAAAAAAAAAAAAAAAAAAAAAAAAAAAAAAAAAAAAAGTATAAAGTAAATTTAATGTTTCATTTGAATTTTTTTTCCAAGCCTTAATTGTTTTTTGTTTTTTTTTTCAATGACCGTATTTCCGAGTACTAAGTACTATTATTAGGTAATATAGTGTTTCATTTAAGTGTTCTATGATGATCGTTGATCAAAGTTTATGTTATTTGTGCCTTTCATTTATGTTATTTTACTGTGTTAATGGCCGTATATTTGGCTTTAAAATACACTTATCTATTTATCTATCTGATATGCACAATAATTGTACCAAACACATTTTACTGCCAGACCCGCTATATTTTAGCCCCCCCCCCCCCAAATGTGCAAGCCTATAACCAAAATTTATTTCTAAAGTAACGAAGAAACTAACGAAAAGGCCGGTAAACTTGAGTGAGTGGCGCATAATACACAAGTACCGAAATTCCTTCCCCCTACAGATATTAAAAAAATAAACTCAAATAAAATTCTAAAATTTGGAAAGCCATAATTTCCACTGGGGTAGGGGGAATTTCTTGGGGGGTATTTACCGGGGAAGTATTTTTCGTGGGGGGGGGGGGTATATTCTGCGAGGGGGTATTTTCCGGGGAAGAGGGGGGTATTTTTAAAACTCAGAGAGGAAAGACTCAGAGAGGAGCACTGAGGACGACTTGGCGGAAGTCCTTGTCGAAATATTTGCTTATTTCTTCTTCTTCATGGTTTTCCACTGGCTGACAAAATCCTCGTTTTTAACCTTTTTTTACTTTATTTTTCATTTTGTTATTTTCTTTCCTCTCTGAGTTTCATTTGTCATGTATGGCCAGTGTGGTCTAAGAACGTATTTACGGGGGTATTTTTCAGGGGGGGGGGGGCATTCCTTAGGAGTTATTTAGTGGCGGTTATTTTCCACGGGGGGTATTTTCCACGGGGGAGTATTTTTTTGAGGGGAGTGTTTTCCGGGGGGGGGGATATTTTCCACGGGGGGAGGGGGTATTTCCTGGTTGGTATTTTCCGTGGGGGTATTTTCTGGGTGGGCTAATCTTCGGGGGGGGGGGTTAACACCTAGAACCCTAATGAAAAATTTTAGATAGCTGTTTTAAACAGCGTAGTTGAAAGGCCTGGAAATTATGTGTTTAAGGATGACAGTCCCCCACAGCCTTTAGCGCCAGGGTTGTAACTTATCCCCCAAGGGCATATAAGGTTTTTATGGAAAAGGTGGTTGTAAAATTTCCGGAGTGAGCTCATTTGACTGGAAATCAGATGTTCTAGAGTCTTTTTTTATGAATTAAAGTGATTGGAAGACTGCCAACCCCTCCCCCCTCCCTACGTCGTGTTTTCCAAAAATGTATCCGATAGAAATTTTGAGATAGTCATTTGTTCAAAAATAGTCAAAAGATCATATAATAAGGCCTTTGAGGTAGACAAAATTCCTCAGAGTCTGGGGGCAATGGTTGTAAGTTATACCCAGGGCATATAATGTTCTTATGATAGAAGTGGTCGTTTGAACTTTAGAAATTTGTTATGAGTTTTAAGTTAAACGTCCCAAGTTATTAGTACATAAAAAAGTTAGCGTAGTTATAGAAAAGAAGGAAAACAACTTTATAAGAGGACATTCGTGATAAAAATATGTTGTAAAATTTAGCATGCAGGAGCACCCTTATGCCAATATCTGCATCCACAATGTCTTAAAAAAGGAATAAAATAAATATTTCTATGTGAAAAATAAAAAAGAGTTGTTTTTGTATTGTTACATCTAGTGATTGTTATCAAACAGTTCGTGGTAGTGAATTGTTAGTAAGGAGTAATTTATATATCAAAAGAATTCGCTTTTTATGCTGATTCCAAATATATAAAGTTGACAAGTATTATGTGATCGATCTCAAGCTTCAAGTTGGAACAAATTTGTTAAATTTTTAAGAAACGGTAAAACGCCTAAAAAAAGTCAACTGATTGGAATCTCTGGTTTTTCCATTTAGCGTAATATTTTGCTCCCAGATGGATTAATTAGCTTAAAAACTATTACGTATTCTGTTGACTCATCCCTGAGTTAAAAGTATTTTTGAAGACTGATTTGGCGGGAAAGAAGCCTATAGGTAGAAATTACCGTGCGAGGGATTTTTGTCAGGGAAGTTTCTGGGAGAACACGTCTAGTACCGAAATTATAAACCCTTTCGCTTTTTTAACAAGCCAAAAGTAATTAAATGGCAATTAACCCCTTGTCACACCCTTTTTAAATGCCCTCTTCTGTTCCTCCTCCTGTCAAATTTGATTTTTCATAAGCCATTGATTTGGAATTAGTCAGAAGGTATAATAACTATGACTCTAGGGTGACATGACTTCCTCTATCCCGTTGGGAAAGGTGTGTATATTGTGCATGTTGCCACTTTATATTAGCAAATACTTCTAATGGTATCTACAATCTTGTGTGTTTGTTGTAAGAAAATGTAGGTCAGAAATTATATAGCCTATACCTAGGGGTGCGTAGTAAATATCATACAATTATACCATGATTGCCATTAATATTCCTAGGGTTGTGGGGGCTGCGCCCAGACACGTTCACAAGGGGGGGGGGGGGGTACAGTGGCTTCAGGCTTCATGGCTTGAGAAGGAGCTGAGCAGCCCACTTTGATCAAATCTTTCATTTTGATTTGCCTTTTTTCTGCTAATATTTGAGCTGGGAGGATATTTAATTAATTTTTCCCTGGTCTACACCATTTCTAGAGACGGCTCTCAATGTGCCACACATACCAGGTGGTACTAAGCATGAGTCACTTAGTTCTTATTAATATTTCTAATGTATAATTTTACGTGAATGAAAATGGGTATTACTTGCCAAATAGATGAGAACCAGTGTTTACCCTGCCCTGCGGAAAATACCCCCGTGGAAGACTCCATTGTAGAGGATTAAAGCCCTTATTGTAGAGGATTAAAGAGGATTAAAGCCCTTATGTGCAAATGCTTGGAATTATAAAACAACACAGAAATTACCTAAGACAGTTAATTTCTTTTAGGCTTTCAAAATATTTTGGCTAGCTAGGGAGGATGGGGGATACTTCAAGGGGTGTATTTTAATGCCAAACATTCCAACTCACATTGAACATTCAGATAAATACAGAATTCATTCTAAGGAAGAGACGAGGGGGTGGTGAAGGTAGAAATTGATGTATAATCCACAGGGCTGTATCCAGGACTTTGACGGAGGGGGTGACGCAGAAAAGTAAAAAAAACACATCAAAAGTCTGAAATTTATATTTAATGTAGCGAGTGGGCCTCTGTGTCAGTAGGTCTAATCATAGAATTGAATGTTTTATTACGCATAGAGAAATATTTTAATTATTTCCTATCCCCTCTATCTCTTTTTTTGTTTACCTGAATGCTCATAAAGAGCAGTTTGGGCATTGAAATATGCTCTCTTATGGGGCTTAGTTTTTCAGTGGTATTTTACTTGTGAAAAACTTTTAGGTAGAATTTTCCGTGCAGGGAATTTTTACTGGAGAAACTTTCTGGGAGAACATGTCTAGCCAAGTACCAAAATTATTAATCCTATCGTTCTTTTAAAGAACCAAAAGTAATTAAATGACAATTAGCCCCTTTCCAAACCCTTTCTATATGCCCTCTCATGTTCCTCCTCCTGTCAAATTTGAATTTTCATAAGCCATTTATTTGAAATTAGTCAGAAGGTCTAATAGCTATGACTCTAGGGTGACATGCCTTCCTCGATCCCGTTGGGAAAGGTGTGTAGATTGTGCATGTTGCTCCCTTTTTTCAGCAAATACATCGAACAGAATTTAAATCCTATGTGTTCGTTGTAAGGAGGTGTAAATCGTCAGAAATACTATTAATATACTATTAATATTATACTCTTATTATGCTATAATCATATAAATATAATACTATTAATATTCTTAGGATTGTATAGACTGCACCCAGAGCTTTCTAAAGGGTGGCTTCAGGCTTCAACACTTAGAAGGGGGCTGGGGAGCTCACTTCTGTCAAATTTTTTTATTTTGATTCCCCCTTTTTTGCTAATATTGGACTTGGAAGGGGTTGTTTTTAATTTTTCTCTGGTCGACACCAACTCTAGAGGTGGCTCTCAATGGGCCAGACATACCAGGTGGTACTAAGTAGGAGCCACTTAACAAGTCGCTAATTTTAGCGTTCAGAAAACCAATAAAATAATTTAGATAACACTCTTGTCCATTCCTTCGGACACTATAAAATAATTATGAACTAAAATTCCTACGGTAAGAAAAATTATACCCACCGACAGGAAGTTATTAAACTGAGAATTTTATCATTTTTAAGATGGTTGAGGGAGGGGGGAGGGTCTGGTGGGACTTTCTTATGACTGAAGGTTGTCGTGGGGGGGGGGAATTTTCGATTTATAGAATTTTGAAAGGTCAATGTTCAGGGTGAATTCACGTAGTACCTAAATTAAAACTTCTGTTACTCTTCAGAAGAGTCAAATGTACAGAAGTTTCAGAAAGTAATATGTTGCTTATTATTGCAAAAACTATTCTTTTTATTAATTAATAAAACATGAGCATTTTAAATTTCAATTCTAATTAAAGTACACTAAGTTCAAATTTATAAAACAAAATCTGCCTTTTATCACCTTTTTTTACATGCATAAATTAAAAACGTATAGAGACTAAATAAAAAAAAACTATTTTCTTAAACTAAGAATTTTCTTAAACTAAAAACTAAGTTAAAAGAAACAACGTAATAAAAATGAAACCAATAGTGAACTTAAAATTTACATAAAAATAAAACGGTACAATCCCATTTTGCGGGCCTCTCTAAAGAAGTCAAACAAGAGATGTACAAACGGGAGAGATGAGTTGAAAAACCCGTTTTTACAAGATGATTCAAGACACTGCTGTGGAGAAATACATTGTATAGCGTGGTTTCAAGATATTTAAAGTGTTGTTTTTGGAGTTTAGATGGGAAAAAAGGTACCTAGGTTAGGTTAGGTTACAAATTTAATATATGCAATGTTTTGCGCCCCCCCCCTAATGTGAAAATATATAGCCCAAATTTGTTTCTAAACTATTATATAATCATTCTATTTTATTTTATTTCATTAGCATCAGCCAAACTTGACTTTTTAGAGAGGCCCGCAAAATGGGATAGTACCAATAAAACTAATAATCTATTAAAACTTTAAACGAACAGAAATTACTAGACGAAATGAAAGAGAAAGTCTACTTCAAAGCATAAAACTAGCAAAAATCACCATCATAGGCAGCGCAATTGCGCTGCCTAAGTAAAGAACGATGTTGGCAAAATGTATTATTTATTATTTTTTCCTTTAGACCAGGGCACTTTGTGTCGAAGAAGTTGTCGTAGAAACTTCGAAAAGGGCTCATTCAATTGGAAATTGGAGAGGCTTGTGCGCTTTTCCACACCCACCATTTCCCCAAGCACATCCAATCAAAATTTTGAGATAGCCATTTTGTTCAGCGTAGTTGATTTCCGGATAGAAAATATATTTTTGAGGAAGACATTCCCCCACAGTCTTCATGGCAAAGGTTTTAAGTTATGCCCTGGGGACATATAAGAACGATATTGGCAAAATGTATTATTTATTATTTTTTCCTTTAGACCAGGGCACTTTGTGTCGAAGAAGTTGTCGTAGAAACTTCGAAAAGGGCTCATTCAGTTGAAAATTGGAGTGGATTGTGCCCTTTTTAATAGTCGGAAGTGATTGGAAGGCAGCTAACACCCCTTCCACACCCACCATTTCCCCAAACACATCCAATTAAAATTTTGAGATAGCCAATTTGTTCAGCGTAGTTGTAAGTTCTGGAAACTAGGTCTTTGAGGATGACAACCCTTCCCCTCACAGCCCTAAGGGCAAGGGATACAAGTTATGCTCTGGGTGCATATAAGGTTTTTATTGAAAACTTTGTCATAAAAACTTGAAAACGGGTGCATTCGATTGAAAATTCAAAGGGCTAGTGCCCTTTTTAACAGTCGAAAGTGATTGGAGGACAACTAAGCACCTTCTCACGCCTACCTTTTCCCAAACACATCCAATCAAAATTTTTAGATAGCCATTTTGTTCAACGTAGTTGAAAGTTTTGGAAATTAGGTCTTTAAGGATGACACCCCCCAACAGCCCTCAGGGCAAGGGTTGTAAGTTATACCCTAAGGGCATATAAGGTTTTTATAGAAAGCGTTGTCGTAGAAACTTCAAAAAACGCTTATTCGATTGGAAATTGAAACGGCTAGTGCCCTTTTTAATAGTCGAAAGTAATTGGAGGGAAACTAATCCCTCTCTAACGCCCACCATTTCCCCAAATACATACAATCAAAATTTTCACATAGCCATTTTTTTCTACGTAGTTGAAAATTCTGGAAATTATGTCTTTATGGATGACAACCCCCCCCCCTCCCAGATCCCTCAGGGCAAGGGTTGTAAGTTATGCCCTGGGGGCAGATGAGGTTTTTTATAGAAAGAGTTGTCGTAGAAACTTCAAAAAGGGCTCATTCGATTTATTGAAATGGGTTAAGACCTTTTTAATAGTTGAAAGTGATTGAAGAGCAACTAAACCCCTCTCAAGCCCAACATTTTCCCAAACACATCCAATCAATATTTTGAGATATTCATTTTTTTCAGCGTAGTTGAAAGTTCTGGAAATAAGGTCTTGGAGGATGACAACCCTCCCTCCACAGCAATCAGGGCAAAGGTTATAAGTTATGCCCTGGGGGGCATATAAAACTTTTATAGAAAGTTTTGTCGTAGAAACTTCAAAAGGGCTCATTTGGTTGGAAATTAAAAGGGCTAGTGCCCTTTTTAATAGTCAAAAGTGATTGAAGGGCAAATAACCCCCCTCTCACACCCATAACTTCCCCAAACACATCCAATAAAAATTTTGAGATATCAATTTTTTTTAACGTAGTTGAAAGATCGGGAAATTAGGTCTTTGTGTATGACAACTCCCTCAAAGCCCTCAGAGCAAAGGTTGTAAGTTATGCCCAGGGGACATATAAGGAGTTTATAGAAAGCGTTGTCGTGGAGACTCAAAAAGGGCTCATTCGATTGGAAATTGAAAGGGCTTGGAAAAAAAAAGAGATTGGAAGGTTTAATATTTTTATAGTAAAGATCGATCTGAGTACAATGTATTATTATTTATTATATTTCTTTTTATACCAGGGTACTTCGCATCGAAGGAGTTGTCGTAGAACTTCGAAAAGGGCTAATTCGATTGAAAATAAAAAGGACTAATACCCTTTTTAAAAGTCAAAAGTGATTGGAGGGCAACTAGTCCCCCTCCCACGCCCCCCTCCCATTTGCCCATTATGTTTAAAAACTAAATGTTTCCTTACGATTAAATCAAAATGCACTTTGTTAATGCTAATTCCCAATGAGGCATCTCAGCAGTATCCTAAGAACGACTGAGGGTATTATGTTAAAACTTTCGGGGCTACTTCTGCTCATAAAATTGAACCAAATCAAAATAGCGTAATTGTATCCAAGCTATCAAAGAAAGTAAAAAGATTTTTTTGCACATGGTATCAAGTTTTCTATTTCAGGTCAACTAGAGGAGGTATGAAACTAAATTAAACACTTCTATTTGTGTCCAGATTTTTAAAAGGATGTATGTTGTTAAAAATTGTTGAAACTTTTTCTCCAGCACACAAATAGCAGGCCAAACTATAAAGTCTTAAAAAAGAAAAGATCTAAAGTATTATTTTCTTTTTCCCTGAAAAGACTATGTCAATTTAAAACGAACAGAAATTAATTAAAATAACTTTTTCCAAAAAATAAGTTTTTCAAAGAAAAGTAAAAAACTCCATTAAACAAAAAATGAGCAAAAATAAAATCAAATAATCTACCAAGCGTGAAACTACCACAAATGAGTATCGGTAAGTAAATAAAATCCAAAACGAACAGAAATTACAATAAATAAACGAGGCAAACTCAAAACGAGCAGAAATTAACATGAGTAGGGCTAAAACCACTATGCCTTCCCAAGGCCAGAACATAATTTGAACTTTCCTGAAAAAAATACAAATGAATGTGAATTGTCAGTTTAATATAAATATACTGATATTTAGTAATCAAAATGTTAATATTATTTGATTTATTAAAGTTATGAAAGTAAAAACATTTATATTTTTTCAGTAAAGTGCAAATTATGTTCTGGCCTTGGGAAGGCATAGGGGTTTTGAGCCATACTCATGTTAATTTCTGCTCGTTTTAAGTTTGACTCGGTTATTTATTGTAATTTCTGTTCGTTTTGGGTTTTATTTATTTATCGATGCTGATTTATGGTAGTTTCACGCTTGGTAGATTATTTGATTTTTTTGCTCATTTTTGGAAAATTTTCAGCAATTTTTAACAACATATTGATTTGTGGAAGTTTCACGCTTGGTAGATTTAATTTTTCGGTTTAATGGAGTTCTTTAATTTTCTTTGAAAATTTTTTTTGTGGAAAAAGTTTTTTTAATTAATCAATAAATATATCGAACTCAAAACGAACAGAAATCATAGACTGCGCAATAGCGTTGCCTAAGTAAAGAACGATGTTGGCACAATGTATTATTTTTTTTTCCATGCCCGGGCACTTCATATCGAAGGAGTTGTCTTAGAAACTTTGAAAAGGGCTCATTCGAATGGAAATTGGAGTGGCTACTGCCCTTTTTAATATTCAAAAGTGATTGGAGGGCAGCTATCCCTCCCCACGCCCATCATTCCCCCAAACCCATCCAATCAAAATTTTGAGATGGTAATTTTGTTCAGCGTAGTTGATTTCCAGATATAAAATATGTTTTTGAGGAGGACAATCCCCCACAACCCTCGGGACAAGGGTTTTAAGTTATGCCCTGAGGGCATATAAGAACGATGTTGGTACAATGTATTATTTATTTTGTTCCTTTAGAACAGGGCACTTCGTATCGAAGAATGCCCTTTTTAATAGTCGAAAGTGATTGGAAGGCAACTAACACCCCTTCCACGCCCACAATTTCCCGAAACATATCCAATCAAAATTTGAGATAGCCGTTTTGTTCAGCGTAGTTGATTTCCAGATAGAAATTATATTTTTGAGGAGGAAACTCCCAAGGGAAAAGGTTGTAAGTTATGCCCAGGGGGCATTTAAGATTTTTATAGAAGGCGTTGTCGTAGAAACTTCAAAAAAGACTCATTCGATTGGAAATTCAAAGGGCTAGTGCCCTTTTTAATAGTCAAAAGTGATTGGAGGGCAACTAACCCCCTCTCACACCCACCTTTTCCCCAAACACATCCAATCAAAATTTTGAGATAGCCATTTTATTCAACGTAGTTTTAAGTTCTGAAAATTAGGTAACCCTCAAAAGCCAAGTTTTTATTGAAATCTTTGTCGCAGAAACTTCAAAAAGGGCTCATTCAATTGGAAATTCATAGGTCTAGTGCCCTTTGTAATAGTCGAAAGGGATTTGAAGGCATCCAGATAGAAATTTTGTTTTGAGGAGGGAACTCCCCCACAGCCCTCAGGGCAAGGGTTGTAAGTTTTGGCCTGGGGCCATATAAGGTTTTTATAGAACGCGTTGTCGTAGAAACTTCAAAAAGGGCTCCTTCGATTGGAAATTGAAATGGCTAGTGCCCTTTTTAACAGTCGGAAATGATTGGAAGGCAATTAACACCCCTTCCACGCGCACCATTTCCCCAAACATATCCGATCAAAATAGTGAGATAGCCATTTTGTTTCGCGCAGTTTAAAGTTCAGGAAATTATACCTTTGAGCAGGACACTCCCCCCACAGTCTTTAGGGCAAGGGTTATAAGTTATGCCCTGGGGGCATATAAGGTTTTTATTGAAATCTTTGTCGTAGAAACTTGAAAAAGGGCTCATCGATTGAAAATTCAAAGGGCTAGTACCCTTTTTAATAGTCGAAAGTGATTCAAGAGCAATTAACCCCCCTCACACGCCAACCTTTTCCCCAAACATGTACAATCAAAATTTTTAGATAGCCATTAGTAGAGATGGGGGTCCGACTCGTGACAGCACACCATATATGGGCATAGAGTCATTAGAGAGAACACGTGGTTAATGGTGTCAATGGCCTCTTTTTCCAAGGTCGATTTATTTGATGTTTCTATGTGTAATAGCTCCGGGGCGAAGGTTGCACATGCGCATTGAATTCTAACGGGAACAATGTTATTGATCTAGGACTCGAGGGGGAAGTGAATTTCCGAGAAATTGATTGCATAATCGCTAGGGGAAATTATTGATTCACGAGCGTGGGGAATTATGAAACAATATGGTCATAGAGTCCCTAGGGAGAAAGATTACGTAATGGGCTCAATGACCTCTTCCTTCAAGGTCGATTTATTTGATGTTTTTCTCGGCTAGCCTGCCCTGAGAACTTGATTTACATAATCGCTAGGGGAAATTATTGATTCACGAAGGGGAAATTAAGAAACAAACATGGCTTCATTGTTTTTTTCGGCTAGCCTGGCCTGAGAACTTGATTTACATAATCGCTAGGGGAAATTATTGATTCACGAAGGGGAAATTAAGAAACAAACATGGCTTCATTGTTTTTCTCGGCTAGCCTGGCCTGAGAACTTGATTTACATAATCGCTAGGGGAAATTATTGATTCACGAAGGGGAAATTAAGAAACAAACAAGGCTTCATTGTTGTTTGGCTAGCCTGTCCTGAGAACTTGATTTACATAATCGCTAGGGGAAATTATTGATTCACGAAGGGGGGAATTAAGAAACATTATGGTCATAGAGTCCCTAGGGAGAAAGATTACGTAATCGCTCAATGACCTCTTTTTCCAAGGTCAATTTATTTGATGTTTTTCTCGCTAGCCTGGCCTGAGAACTTGATTTACATAATCGCTAGGGGAAATTATTGATTAACGAAGGGGAAATTAAGAAACAAACATGGCTTCATTGTTGTTTGGCTAGCCTGGCCTGAGAACTTGATTTACATAATCGCTAGGGGAAATTATTGATTCACGAAGGGGGGAATTAAGAAACATTAAGGTTTCTTTAATCTTTAGGTCTGAGGGATAAACGTTCTTTAGGTCAGAGAGAAAAATTAATATTCTATTTTTAAATAGGGCTTCATTGATCTTTAATGTCAGGAATCATAAATGACATCACTTGTTATCTTGGAATTATGCGGGAGTCTAAAGAGATAGAAATTCTATTTTTAAATACGGCTTCACGGAGCTTTAAGTCGGAGAGGTAAATTGATATTCTAACGAAACCATAATAGTTTAGCTAGGAAAATTTATGAGATGAAGAGATTAACGTAGGAAAGGGTTTCCTAGAAATTTGAATGCATTAGCGCAGAGATGCCAAACAAAAGGAACACACAGAAATTACTTTTAGGGATTATTTGGGCGAAACGGTTTTAGACAGCTTATGGAATTATTTCGGCGAAACCGTTAGAGACGTTGATTTAAAAGATGATTTAAAAGATGATTTTTGAGTGTGGTCGTTATAATACACAAGTTCCATTGAACAGTGTCGTGAGGTCCCCTACCCAACCCCAAAGGGCCCCGATCGCCCTACCCCGATCCAAAGGGTTCCAATCCCCATACCCCAATCCAGAAGGAACCCCCCGGTACTCAAAGGCACCCCCCCAAGCTCCCAAAGAGCCCCAGTCCCCCAAACGCCCTCCTCAGACCCCCAAAGGCCCTACCCTGGTCCTCAAAGGGCCCCCGGACTCCCAAAGGGCCCCCCGGACCCCAAAGGCCCTCCACTAGTCCTCAAAGGTCCCCCAAGCTCCGAAAGGACCACCCGGCCCTCAAGGGACCCACAGACCCTCAAAGGCTCTCCCCGAGCCCCCGTCTTTCGTTGATGTGTGTTGTCTGAAACCTATGATTTGGGATGTGTAGTTTGCTACTTCAGACTTTTCTGAGCTAAGGTTTCCTAGTATTTCCTAGGTGAATGTTGTCTGAAACCAATAGTTTGGGATGAGTGGTTTGCTATTTCAGGCTTTTATGAGCTAGGTTTCTTAGCCTTTCGTTGGTGTGTGTTGACTGAAACTTATGATTTGGGATATGTAGTTTGCTATTTTTGACTTTTCTGAGTTGGATTTCTTAGTCTTTCATAGGTGTGTGGTGTCTGAAACCTATGATTTGGGATGGGTGGATTGCTACTTTTGACTTTTCTGAGCTGGATTTCTTAGCCTTTCATAGGTATGTGTTGTCAGAAAATTATGATTTGGGATGTATAGTTTGCTATTTCAGGCTTTTCTGAGCTAAGGTTTTCTAGTATTTCGTAGGTGAATGTTGTCAGAAAATTATGATTTGGGATGTGTAGTTTGCTATTTTTGACTTTTCTGAGCTAGGTTTCTTAGTCTTTCGTTGGTGTATGTTGACTGAAACCGATGATTTGGGATATGTAGTTTGCTATTTTTGACTTTTCTGAGCTGGATTTCTTAGTCTTTCATAGGTGTGTGTTGTCTGAAACCTATGATTTGGGATGGGTGGATTGCTACTTTTGACTTTTCTGAGCTGGATTTCTTAGCCTTTCATAGGTGTTTGTTGTCTGAAACCTATAGTTTGGGATGACTAGTTTGCCATTTTTGACTTTTCTGAGCTAGGTTTCTTAGCCGTTCATAGGTGAGTGTTGTCTGAAACCTATGATTTGGGATATGTAATTTCCGACTTTTCATAACCGGATTTCTTAGTCTTTCGTAGGTGTGTGGTGTCTGAAACCTATGATTTGGGATGTGTGGGTTGCTATTTTTTGACTTTTCTGAGTTGGATTTCTTAGCCATTCGTAGGTGTGTGTTGACTGAAACCTATGATTTGGGATGGTTAATTTGCTATTTTTGACTTTTCTGAGCTGGATTTCTTAGCCATTCGTAGGTGTGTGTTGACTGAAACCTATGATTTGGGAGGTGTAGTTTGCTTTTTGGACTTTTCAGAGCTAGGATTCTTAGTCACTCATAGGTGTTTGTTGTCTGAAACTTCGAGTTTGGGATGAGTAGTTGGCTATTTCAGACTTTTCTGAGCTAAGGTTTCTTAGTATTTCGTAGGTGAATGCTGTCTGAAACCTATAGTTTGGGATATGTAAATTACTATTTCGGGCTTTTCTGACTTGGATTTCTTAGTCTTTCATAGGCGTGTGGTGTCTGAAACCTATGATTTGGGATGTGTAATTTGCTATTTTCGACTTTTCTGAGCTAGGTTTCTTAGCCTTTCATAGGTATGTGTTGTCAGAACATTATGATTTGGGATGTGTAGTTTGCTATTTCAGGCTTTTCTGAGCTAAGGTTTTCTAGTATTTCGTAGGTGAATGTTGTCTGAAACCAATAGTTTGGGATGAGTAGTTTGCTATTTTTGACTTTTCTGAGCTAGGTTTCTTAGTCTTTCGTTGGTGTGTGTTGACTGAAACCTATGATTTGGGATATGTAGTTTGCTATTTTTGACTTTTCTGAGCTGGATTTCTTAGTCTTTCATAGGTGTGTGTTGTCTGAAACCTATGATTTGGGATGGGTGGATTGCTACTTTTGACTTTTCTGAGCTGGATTTCTTAGCCTTTCATAGGTGTTTGTTGTCTGAAACCTATAGTTTGGGATGACTAGTTTGCTATTTTTGACTTTTCTGAGCTAGGTTTCTTAGCCGTTCATAGGTGAGTGTTGTCTGAAACCTATGATTTGGAATATGTAATTTGCTATTTTTGACTTTTCATAACCGGATTTCTTAGTCTTTCATAGGTGTGTGGTGTCTGAAACCTATGATTTGGGGATGTGTGGGTTGCTATTTTTTTAATTTTCTGAGCAGGATTTCTTAGCCATTCGTAGGTGTGTGTTGACTGAAACCTATGATTTGGGATGATTAATTTGCTATTTTTGACTTTTCTGAGCTAGATTTCTTAGCCTTTCATAGGTGTGTCCTTTCAGAAAATTATGATTTGGGAGATATAGTTTGCTTTTTGGACTTTTCAGAGCTAGGATTCTTAGTCACTCATAGGTGTTTGTTGTCTGAAACTTCGAGTTTGGGATGAGTACTTGGCTATTTCAGACTTTTCTGAGCTAAGGTTTCTTAGTATTTCGTAGGTGAATGCTGTCTGAAACTTATGATTTGGGATATGTAAATTACTATTTCGGGCTTTTCTGAGTTGGATTTCTTAGTCTTTCATAGGTGTGTGATGTCTGAAACCTATGATTTGGGATGTGTAGTTTGCTATTTCAGACTTTTCTGAGCTAAGGTTTCTTAGTATTTCATAGGTGAATGCTGTCTGAAACTTATGATTAGGGATATGTAAATTACTATTTCGGTCTTTTCTGAGTTGGATTTCTTAGTCTTTCATAGGTGTGTGATGTCTGAAACCTATGATTTGGGATGTGTAGTTTGCTATTTTCGACTTTTCTGAGCTAGGTTTCTTAGCCTTTCTTAGGTATGTGTTGTCAGAAAATTATGATTTGGGATGTGTAGTTTGCTATTTCAGGCTTTTCTGAGCTAAGGTTTTCTAGTATTTCGTAGGTGAATGTTGTCTGAAACCAATAGTTTGGGATGAGTAGTTTGCTATTTTTGACTTTTCTGAGCTAGGTTTCTTAGTCTTTCGTTGGTGTGTGTTGACTGAAACCTATGATTTGGGATATGTAGTTTGCTATTTTTGACTTTTCTGAGTTGGATTTCTTAGTCTTTCATAGGTGTGTGGTGTCTGAAACCTATGATTTGGGATGTGTAGTTTGCTATTTTCGACTTTTCTGAGCTAGGTTTCTTAGCCTTTCATAGGTATGTGTTGTCAGAACATTATGATATGGGATGTGTAGTTTGCTATTTCAGGCTTTTCTGAGCTAAGGTTTTCTAGTATTTCGTAGGTGAATGTTGTCTGAAACCAATAGTTTGGGATGAGTAGTTTGCTATTTTTGACTTTTCTGAGCTAAGGTTTCTTAGTCTTTCATAGGTGAATGATGTCTGAAACCTATGATTTGGGAATATGTAAATTACTATTTCGGGCTTTTCTGAGTGGGATTTCCTAGTCTTTCATAGGTGTGTGTTGTCTGAAACCTATGATTTGGGATGGGTGGATTGCTACTTTTGACTTTTCTGAGCTGAATTTCTTAGCCTTTCATAGGTGTTTGTTGTCTGAAACCTATAGTTTGGGATGACTAGTTTGCTATTTTTGACTTTTTTGAGCTAGGTTTCTTAGCCGTTCATAGGTGAGTGTTGTCTGAAACCTATGATTTGGGATATGTAAATTACTATTTCGGGCTTTTCTAAGCTAGATTTCTTAGTCTTTCGTTGGTGTGTGTTGTCTGAAACCTATGATTTGGGATGGATGGATTGCTACTTTTGACTTTTCTGAGCTGGATTTCTTAGCCTTTCATAGGTGTTTGTTGTCCGAAACCTATAGTTTGGGATGAGTAGTTTGCTATTTTTGACTTTTCTGAGCTAGATTTCTTAGCCTTTCATAGGTGTGTCCTTTCAGAAAATTATGATTTGGGATATGTAAATTACTATTTCGGGCTTTTCTGAGTTGGATTTCTTAGTCTTTCATAGGTATGTGTTGTCTGAAACCTATGATTTGGGATGTGTGGGTTGCTATTTTTGACTTTTCCGAGCTGGATTTCTTAGCCGTTCATAGGTGAGTGCTGTCTGAAACTTATGATTTGGGATGGTTAATTTGCTATTCCCGGCTTTTATTAGCTAGGTTTCATAGCCTTTCATAGGTGTGTGTTGTCAGAAAATTACGATTTGGGATGTGTAGTTTGCTATTTGAACTTTTTAGAGCTAGGATTCTTAGTCCATCATAGGTGTTTGTTGTCTGAAACCAATAGTTTGGGATGACTAGTTTGCTATTTCAGGCTTTTCTGAGCTAGATTTCTTAGCCGTTCATAGGAGTGTGTAGTCTGAAACTTATGATTTGGGATATGTAAATTATGTTTTCGGGCTTTTCTGAGTTGGACACTTCTAAATTTTTCCGTAGAAGATAGGAAAAGTTATACTATGATTGTAATTATTTTCCATGAAGATAAAAAGTTTCACTTTAATTCTAAATTTTCTTAAATTCAATTCCGACCTTTCTCAAAGAGATGAAAAAATTAAAGTCCTGTTCCAAATATTTTCCCGGAAGAAGAAAAGTTCAACTTCGATTCTGAATTTTCTCAATGAAAATGAAATAAGTTACTGATCAAATCTATTTTCCCAAAATAATATAAAAATTTCCACTTCAGTTCAGATTTTTTTCTCAAAGAGATGAAGAAATTTAAAGTTCTGTTCCAAATTTTTCATAGAAGACAGGAAAAGTTATACTTTGATCGTGAATATTCGAGTTCTATTCTGAATTTTACCAAAGAACACAATTCAATTCTAATTTCCCCAATAAAAAATTTAAAGTTCAATTCTAAATTTTTCGGTGGAAGATAGAAAAAGCAATACCATACTTGTGAATATTTTCCCGGAAGATAAAAAGTTCTAGTTCAGTTTAAAATTTTCGCAAGGAAGTGAAGAAAAGTTCAAGTTCTCTTCGGAATTTTACCAAAGAACAAAATTCAATTCTAATTTCTCCTGAGAAAATAAAATCTTCCACTTCAGTTCTTTATTTCACAAAGACATAAAGAAATTTAAAGTTCAATTCCAAATTTTTTTCGGTGGAAGATAGAAAAAGTAATACCATACTTGTGAATATTTTCATGGAAGATAAAAAGTTCTAGTTCAATTTAAAATTTTCTCAACGAAGTGAAGGAAAGTTCAAGTTCTCTTCTGAAGTTTACCAAAGAACACACTTCAATTCTAATTTCTCCAGAGAAAACAAAAATCTTCCACTTCAGTTCTTTATTTCACAAAGACATAAAGAAATTTAAAGTTCAATTCTAATTTTTTGGTGGAAGATAGAAAAAGTAATATCATACTTGTGAATATTTTCACGGAAGATAAAATGTTCTAGTTCAATTTAAAATTTTGTCAACGAAGTCAAGGAAAGTTCAAGTTCTCTTCTGAACTTTACCAAAGAACACACTTCAATTCTAATTTCTCCAGAGAAAACAAAAATCTTCCACTTCAGTTCATTATTTCACAAAGACATAAAGAAATTTAAAGTTCAATTCTAAGTTTTTCGGTGGGAGATAGAAAAATTAATACCATACTTGTGATTATTTTCACGGAAGATAAAAAGTTCTAGTTCAATTTAAAATTTTCTCAATGAAGTGAAGAAGAATTCAAGTTCTCTTCTGAATTTTACCAATGAACACAATTCAATTCTAATTTCACCAGAGAAAATAAAAATCTTCCACTTCAGTTCTTTATTTCACAAAAGACATAAAGAAATTTAAAGTTCAATTCTAAATTTTTCGGTGGAAGATAGAAAAAGTAATACCATACTTGTGAATATTTTCATGGAAGATAAAAAGTTCTAGTTCAATTTAAAATTTTCTCAACGAAGTGAAGAAAAGTTCAAGTTCTCTTCTGAACTTTACCAAAGAACACACTTCAATTCTAATTTCTCCAGAGAAAATAAAAATCTTCCACTTCAGTTCTTTATTTCACAAAAGACATAAAGAAATTTAAAGTTCTATTCTAAATTTTTAGATGGAAGATAGAAAAAGTAATACTATGACTGCGATTGTTTTCCATGAAGGTCAAAAGTTTCACTTTATTTATAATTTTTCTTAAATTCAGTTCTGATTTTTCTCAAAGAGATGAAAAATTTAAAGTTCAGTACCAAATTTTTCATAGATGATAGAAAAAGTTATACATTGATTGTGAATATTCGACATGAAGATAAGGAGCATCACTTTAATTCTGAGTTTTCTCGAAGAAGTGCAAAATGTTCAAGTTCTCTTCTGAATTTTCTTAAAGAAGTGAAAAAAGTTAGCTCAGTTCTAAATTTTTCATTGAAGACAGGAAAAGTTATACTTTGATCGTGAATATTCGAGTTCTATTCTGAATTTTACCAAAGAACACATTTCAATTTGATCGTGAATATTCGAGTTCTATTCTGAATTTTACCAAAGAACACATTTCAATTCTAATTTCCCCAATAAAAAATTTAAAGTTCAATTCTAATTTTTTCGGTGGAAGATAGAAAGAGTATGGTTAGATTAGGTTAGACTAGATTAAGTTAGGTTAGGTTAGGTTAGGTTAGCCTACGTACGCTTCACTTAGGTTAGCTTAGGTTAGGTGAGAGACATGCAAAAAGTTAGGTGTATGATTAGGTTAGGTTAGGTTAGATTAAGTTAGGTTAGGTTAAGTTAGGTTAGGCTAGGTTAGCCTACGTACGCGCGCGTACGTAGGCTAACCTAGCCTAACCTAACTTAACCTAACCTAACTTAATCTAACCTAACCTAACCTAATCATACACCTAACTTTTTGCATGTCTCTCACCTAACCTAAGCTAACCTAAGTGAAGCGTACGTAGGCTAACCTAACCTAACCTAACCTAACTTAATCTAGTCTAACCTAATCTAACCATACTCTTTCTATCTTCCACCGAAAAAATTAGAATTGAACTTTAAATTTTTTATTGGGGAAATTAGAATTGAAATGTGTTCTTTGGTAAAATTCAGAATAGAACTCGAATATTCACGATCAAATTGAAATGTGTTCTTTGGTAAAATTCAGAATAGAACTCGAATATTCACGATCAAAGTATAACTTTTCCTGTCTTCAATGAAAAATTTAGAACTGAGCTAACTTTTTTCACTTCTTTAAGAAAATTCAGAAGAGAAGTTGAACATTTTGCACTTCTTCGAGAAAACTCAGAATTAAAGTGATGCTCCTTATCTTCATGTCGAATATTCACAATCAATGTATAACTTTTTCTATCTTCTATGAAAAATTTGGTACTGAACTTTAAATTTTTCATCTCTTTGAGAAAAATCAGAACTGAATTTAAGAAAAATTATAAATAAAGTGAAACTTTTGACCTTCATGGAAAACAATCGCAGTCATAGTATTACTTTTTCTATCTTCCATCTAAAAATTTAGAATAGAACTTTAAATTTCTTTATGTCTTTTGTGAAATAAAGAACTGAAGTGGAAGATTTTTATTTTCTCTGGAGAAATTAGAATTGAAGTGTGTTCTTTGGTAAAGTTCAGAAGAGAACTTGAACTTTTCTTCACTTCGTTGAGAAAATTTTAAATTGAACTAGAACTTTTTATCTTCCATGAAAATATTCACAAGTATGGTATTACTTTTTCTATCTTCCACCGAAAAATTTAGAATTGAACTTTAAATTTCTTTATGTCTTTTGTGAAATAAAGAACTGAAGTGGAAGATTTTTATTTTCTCTGGTGAAATTAGAATTGAATTGTGTTCATTGGTAAAATTCAGAAGAGAACTTGAATTCTTCTTCACTTCATTGAGAAAATTTTAAATTGAACTAGAACTTTTTATCTTCCGTGAAAATAATCACAAGTATGGTATTAATTTTTCTATCTCCCACCGAAAAATTTAGAATTGAACTTTAAATTTCTTTATGTCTTTGTGAAATAAAGAACTGAAGTGGAAGATTTTTGTTTTCTCTGGAGAAATTAGAATTGAAGTGTGTTCTTTGGTAAAGTTCAGAAGAGAACTTGAACTTTCCTTGACTTCGTTGACAAAATTTTAAATTGAACTAGAACATTTTATCTTCCGTGAAAATATTCACAAGTATGATATTACTTTTTCTATCTTCCACCAAAAAATTAGAATTGAACTTTAAATTTCTTTATGTCTTTGTGAAATAAAGAACTGAAGTGGAAGATTTTTGTTTTCTCTGGAGAAATTAGAATTGAAGTGTGTTCTTTGGTAAACTTCAGAAGAGAACTTGAACTTTCCTTCACTTCGTTGAGAAAATTTTAAATTGAACTAGAACTTTTTATCTTCCATGAAAATATTCACAAGTATGGTATTACTTTTTCTATCTTCCACCGAAAAAAATTTGGAATTGAACTTTAAATTTCTTTATGTCTTTGTGAAATAAAGAACTGAAGTGGAAGATTTTATTTTCTCAGGAGAAATTAGAATTGAATTTTGTTCTTTGGTAAAATTCCGAAGAGAACTTGAACTTTTCTTCACTTCCTTGCGAAAATTTTAAACTGAACTAGAACTTTTTATCTTCCGGGAAAATATTCACAAGTATGGTATTGCTTTTTCTATCTTCCACCGAAAAATTTAGAATTGAACTTTAAATTTTTTATTGGGGAAATTAGAATTGAATTGTGTTCTTTGGTAAAATTCAGAATAGAACTCGAATATTCACGATCAAAGTATAACTTTTCCTGTCTTCTATGAAAAATTTGGAACAGAACTTTAAATTTCTTCATCTCTTTGAGAAAAAAATCTGAACTGAAGTGGAAATTTTTATATTATTTTGGGAAAATAGATTTGATCAGTAACTTATTTCATTTTCATTGAGAAAATTCAGAATCGAAGTTGAACTTTTCTTCTTCCGGGAAAATATTTGGAACAGGACTTTAATTTTTTCATCTCTTTGAGAAAGGTCGGAATTGAATTTAAGAAAATTTAGAATTAAAGTGAAACTTTTTATCTTCATGGAAAATAATTACAATCATAGTATAACTTTTCCTATCTTCTACGGAAAAATTTAGAAGTGTCCAACTCAGAAAAGCCCGAAAACATAATTTACATATCCCAAATCATAAGTTTCAGACTACACACTCCTATGAACGGCTAAGAAATCTAGCTCAGAAAAGCCTGAAATAGCAAACTAGTCATCCCAAACTATTGGTTTCAGACAACAAACACCTATGATGGACTAAGAATCCTAGCTCTAAAAAGTTCAAATAGCAAACTACACATCCCAAATCGTAATTTTCTGACAACACACACCTATGAAAGGCTATGAAACCTAGCTAATAAAAGCCGGAAATAGCAAATTAACCATCCCAAATCATAAGTTTCAGACAGCACTCACCTATGAACGGCTAAGAAATCCAGCTCGGAAAAGTCATAAATAGCAACCCACACATCCCAAATCATAGGTTTCAGACAACACATACCTATGAAAGACTAAGAAATCCAACTCAGAAAAGCCCGAAATAGTAATTTACATATCACAAATCATAATTTTCTGAAAGGACACACCTATGAAAGGCTAAGAAATCTAGCTCAGAAAAGTCAAAAATAGCAAACTACTCATCCCAAACTATAGGTTTCGGACAACAAACACCTATGAAAGGCTAAGAAATCCAGCTCAGAAAAGTCAAAAGTAGCAATCCATCCATCCCAAATCATAGGTTTCAGACAACACACACCAACGAAAGACTAAGAAATCTAGCTTAGAAAAGCCCGAAATAGTAATTTACATATCCCAAATCATAGGTTTCAGACAACACTCACCTATGAACGGCTAAGAAACCTAGCTCAGAAAAGTCAAAAATAGCAAACTAGTCATCCCAAACTATAGGTTTCAGACAACAAACACCTATGAAAGGCTAAGAAATTCAGCTCAGAAAAGTCAAAAGTAGCAATCCACCCATCCCAAATCATAGGTTTCAGACAACACACACCTATGAAAGACTAGGAAATCCCACTCAGAAAAGCCCGAAATGGTAATTTACATATTCCCAAATCATAGGTTTCAGACATCATTCACCTATGAAAGACTAAGAAACCTTAGCTCAGAAAAGTCAAAAATAGCAAACTACTCATCCCAAACTATTGGTTTCAGACAACATTCACCTACGAAATACTAGAAAACCTTAGCTCAGAAAAGCCTGAAATAGCAAACTACACATCCCATATCATAATGTTCTGACAACACATACCTATGAAAGGCTAAGAAACCTAGCTCAGAAAAGTCGAAAATAGCAAACTACACATCCCAAATCATAGGTTTCAGACACCACACACCTATGAAAGACTAAGAAATCCAACTCAGAAAAGTCAAAAATAGCAAACTACATATCCCAAATCATAGGTTTCAGTCAACACACACCAACGAAAGACTAAGAAACCTAGCTCAGAAAAGTCAAAAATAGCAAACTACTCATCCCAAACTATTGGTTTCAGACAACATTCACCTACGAAATACTAGAAAACCTTAGCTCAGAAAAGCCTGAAATAGCAAACTACACATCCCAAATCATAATTTTCTGACAACACATACCTAAGAAAGGCTAAGAAACCTAGCTCAGAAAAGTCGAAAATAGCAAACTACACATCCCAAATCATAGGTTTCAGACATCACACACCTATGAAAGACTAAGAAATCCAACTCAGAAAAGACCGAAATAGTAATTTACATATCCCTAATCATAAGTTTCAGACAGCATTCACCTATGAAATACTAAGAAACCTTAGCTCAGAAAAGTCTGAAATAGCAAACTACACATCCCAAATCATAGGTTTCAGACATCACACACCTATGAAAGACTAAGAAATCCAACTCAGAAAAGCCCGAAATAGTAATTTACATATCCCAAATCATAAGTTTCAGACAGCATTCACCTACGAAATACTAAGAAACCTTAGCTCAGAAAAGTCTGAAATAGCCAAGTACTCATCTCAAACTCGAAGTTTCAGACAACAAACACCTATGAGTGACTAAGAATCCTAGCTCTGAAAAGTCCAAAAAGCAAACTATATCTCCCAAATCATAATTTTCTGAAAGGACACACCTATGAAAGGCTAAGAAATCTAGCTCAGAAAAGTCAAAAATAGCAAATTAATCATCCCAAATCATAGGTTTCAGTCAACACACACCTACGAATGGCTAAGAAATCCTGCTCAGAAAAGTAAAAAAATAGCAACCCACACATCCCCAAATCATAGGTTTCAGACACCACACACCTATGAAAGACTAAGAAATCCGGTTATGAAAAGTCAAAAATAGCAAATTACATATTCCAAATCATAGGTTTCAGACAACACTCACCTATGAACGGCTAAGAAACCTAGCTCAGAAAAGTCAAAAATAGCAAACTAGTCATCCCAAACTATAGGTTTCAGACAACAAACACCTATGAAAGGCTAAGAAATCCAGCTCAGAAAAGTCAAAAGTAGCAATCCACCCATCCCAAATCATAGGTTTCAGACAACACACACCTATGAAAGACTAAGAAATCCAGCTCAGAAAAGTCAAAAATAGCAAACTACATATCCTAAATCATAGGTTTCAGTCAACACACACCAACGAAAGACTAAGAAACCTAGCTCAGAAAAGTCAAAAATAGCAAACTACTCATCCCAAACTATTGGTTTCAGACAACATTCACCTACGAAATACTAGAAAACCTTAGCTCAGAAAAGCCTGAAATAGCAAACTACACATCCCAAATCATAATGTTCTGACAACACATACCTATGAAAGGCTAAGAAACCTAGCTCAGAAAAGTCGAAAATAGCAAATTACACATCCCAAATCATAGGTTTCAGACACCACACGCCTATGAAAGACTAAGAAATCCAAGTCAGAAAAGCCCGAAATAGTAATTTACATATCCCAAACTATAGGTTTCAGACAGCATTCACCTACGAAATACTAAGAAACCTTAGCTCAGAAAAGTCTGAAATAGCCAACTACTCATCCCAAACTCGAAGTTTCAGACAACAAACACCTATGAGTGACTAAGAATCCTAGCTCTGAAAAGTCCAAAAAGCAAACTACACCTCCCAAATCATAGGTTTCAGTCAACACACACCTACGAATGGCTAAGAAATCCAGCTCAGAAAAGTCAAAAATAGCAAATTAACCATCCCAAATCATAGGTTTCAGTCAACACACACCTACGAATGGCTAAGAAATCCAACTCAGAAAAGTCAAAAAATAGCAACCCACACATCCCAAATCATAGGTTTCAGACACCACACACCTACGAAAGACTAAGAAATCCGGTTATGAAAAGTCGGAAATTACATATCCCAAATCATAGGTTTCAGACAACACTCACCTATGAACGGCTAAGAAACCTAGCTCAGAAAAGTCAAAAATGGCAAACTAGTCATCCCAAACTATAGGTTTCAGACAACAAACACCTATGAAAGGCTAAGAAATCCAGCTCAGAAAAGTCAAAAGTAGCAATCCACCCATCCCAAATCATAGGTTTCAGACAACACACACCTATGAAAGACTAAGAAATCCAGCTCAGAAAAGTCAAAAATAGCAAACTACATATCCCAAATCATCGGTTTCAGTCAACATACACCAACGAAAGACTAAGAAACCTAGCTCAGAAAAGTCAAAAATAGCAAACTACACATCCCAAATCATAATTTTCTGACAACATTCACCTACGAAATACTAGAAAACCTTAGCTCAGAAAAGCCTGAAATAGCAAACTATACATCCCAAATCATAATTTTCTGACAACACATACCTATGAAAGGCTAAGAAATCCAGCTCAGAAAGTCAAAAGTAGCAATCCACCCATCCCAAATCATAGGTTTCAGACACCACACACCTATGAAAGACTAAGAAATCCAACTCAGAAAAGTCAAAAATAGCAAACTACATATCCCAAATCATAAGTTTCAGTCAACACACACCAACGAAAGGCTAAGAAACCTAGCTCATAAAAGCCTGAAATAGCAAACTACTCATCCCAAACTATTGGTTTCAGACAACATTCACCTAGGAAATACTAGGAAACCTTAGCTCAGAAAAGTCTGAAGTAGCAAACTACACATCCCAAATCATAGGTTTCAGACAACACACATCAACGAAAGACGGGGGCTCGGGGAGAGCCTTTGAGGGTCTGTGGGTCCCTTGAGGGCCGGGTGGTCCTTTGGGAGCTTGGGGGACCTTTGAGGACTAGGGGAGGGCCTTTGGGGTCCGGGGGGCCCTTTGGGAGTCCGGGGGCCCTTTGAGGACCAGGGGAGGGCCTTTGGGGGTCTGAGGAGGGCGTTTGGGGGACTGGGGCTCTTTGGGAGCTTGGGGGGTGCCTTTGAGTACCGGGGGGTTCCTTCTGGATTGGGGTATGGGGATTGGAACCCTTTGGATCGGGGTAGGGCGATCGGGGCCCTTTGGGGTTGGGTAGGGGACCTCACGACACTGTTCAATGGAACTTGTGTATTATAACGACCACACTCAAAAATCATCTTTTAAATCATCTTTTAAATCAACGTCTCTAACGGTTTCGCCGAAATAATTCCATAAGCTGTCTAAAACCGTTTCGCCCAAATAATCCCTAAAAGTAATTTCTGTGTGTTCCTTTTGTTTGGCATCTCTGCGCTAATGCATTTCAAATTTCTAGGAAACCCTTTCCTACGTTAATCTCTTCATCTCATAAATTTTCCTAGCTAAACTATTATGGTTTCGTTAGAATATCAATTTACCTCTCCGACTTAAAGCTCCGTGAAGCCGTATTTAAAAATAGAATTTCTATCTCTTTAGACTCCCGCATAATTCCAAGATAACAAGTGATGTCATTTATGATTCCTGACATTAAAGATCAATGAAGCCCTATTTAAAAATAGAATATTAATTTTTCTCTCTGACGTAAAGAACGTTTATCCCTCAGACCTAAAGATTAAAGAAACCTTAATGTTTCTTAATTCCCCCCTTCGTGAATCAATAATTTCCCCTAGCGATTATGTAAATCAAGTTCTCAGGACAGGCTAGCCAAACAACAATGAAGCCTTGTTTGTTTCTTAATTTCCCCTTCGTGAATCAATAATTTCCCCTAGCGATTATGTAAATCAAGTTCTCAGGCCAGGCTAGCCGAGAAAAACATCAAATAAATTGACCTTGGAAAAAGAGGTCATTGAGCGATTACGTAATCTTTCTCCCTAGGGACTCTATGACCATAATGTTTCTTAATTCCCCCCTTCGTGAATCAATAATTTCCCCTAGCGATTATGTAAATCAAGTTCTCAGGACAGGCTAGCCAAACAACAATGAAGCCTTGTTTGTTTCTTAATTTCCCCTTCGTGAATCAATAATTTCCCCTAGCGATTATGTAAATCAAGTTCTCAGGCCAGGCTAGCCGAGAAAAACAATGAAGCCATGTTTGTTTCTTAATTTCCCCTTCGTGAATCAATAATTTCCCCTAGCGATTATGTAAATCAAGTTCTCAGGCCAGGCTAGCCAAACAACAATGAAGTCATGTTTGTTTCTTAATTTCCCCTTCGTGAATCAATAATTTCCCCTAGCGATTATGTACATCAAGTTCTCAGGGCAGGCTAGCCGAGAAAAACATCAAATAAATCGACCTTGAAGGAAGAGGTCATTGAGCCCATTACGTAATCTTTCTCCCTAGGGACTCTATGACCATATTGTTTCATAATTCCCCACGCTCGTGAATCAATAATTTCCCCTAGCGATTATGCAATCAATTTCTCGGAAATTCACTTCCCCCTCGAGTCCTAGATCAATAACATTGTTCCCGTTAGAATTCAATGCGCATGTGCAACCTTCGCCCCGGAGCTATTACACATAGAAACATCAAATAAATCGACCTTGGAAAAACAGGTCATTGACACCATTAACCACGTGTTCTCTCTAATGACTCTATGCCCATATATGGTGTGCTGTCACGAGTCGGACCCCCATCTCTACTGCCATTTTGTTTCACGCAGTTGAAAGTTCAGGAAATTATATCTTTGAGCAGGACACTGCATCCACGGTCTTCAGTGCAAGGGTTAACCTCAGGGCAAGTGTTGTAAGTTATTCCCCGGGGGCATGTCAGGTTTTTATAGAAAGCGATGTTGTAAAAACATCAAAAAGGGCTCATTCAATTGGAAATTGAAGGGGCTAGTGCCCTTTTTAATAGTCGGAAGTGATTTAAGGGCAACTAACCCCCTCTCACGCCAATCATTTCCCCAAACACATCCAATCAAAATTTTGAGATTTCCATTTTGTTCAACGTAGTCGAAAGTTCTGGAAATTAGGTCTTTTAGGATGATAACCCCCTCAGAGCCCTCAGTTCAAGGGTTGAAAGTTATGCCCTGGGGGCATATAAGTTTTTTATAGAAAGTTGTCGTAGAAATTTAAAAAGGGCTCATTTGTTTGGAAATTGAAATTGCCCTTTTTAACAGTCAAAAATGAGTGGAGAGTAATTGACCCCCCTCCCACGCCCACCATATCCCCAAACATATTCAATCAAAGTTTAGAGATAGCCATTTTGTTCAACGTAGTTGAAAGTTCTGGAAATTATGTATTTATGAACGACAAAACCCCCAAGAGCCCCCAGGGCAAAGGTTGGAAGTTATGCCCTAGGGGCATATAAGGTTTTTATAGTTAGAGAGGGCTAGTGCCTTTTTAATAGATGAAAGTGATGGAAGAGCGACTAACTCCCCTCTCACGCCCACCATTTTCCCAAACACATCCAATCAAAACTTTGAGAATGCCACTTTTTTTAATGTAGTTGAAAGCTCAGGAAATTATGTCTTAGAGGATGACAACCACCCTCACAGCCCTTAGGGTAAGGGTTTTAATTTATTCCCTGGGGATGTGTTTTCTAAAAACAAAAAATTGTCTCCTCCTCCCTTAAACAAAACCCAAGAAAATGCATCCGTAGTGATGGGTGTTAGTGTGCTTCAGTCCCCCCCACTTACACCCTTCGCTCAAATGTTCCAATCTACTCATAAAAAAACTACAAAAGTGCATATAAATTAAAAAAAAAAGGTCAGCTAACCCCCGGCCCATAACCCCTAAATAGATCTCACAGGTTCATCACCCAATGTTTGAATTATAAATCGAACAGATTCGTTTGCTTTTTGTTTTAGTTTAAGTATAAATATATTTTCATTTTTTGATAGATTTCCATTTATATTCTGTGAGAAGTTCCAATCAATATAAGCATTCGATTTTGTTTATACGCCAGTGAATGGAATTGTTTATTTAATATGTCAGTTGTCTTTTCCTATTTATTTATATTTTTTCTTTTGTTTGTTTAGTATGTTTTTTATGTTGATGTAAGAATTTTTTTTTCCGTTGAGAAAGGCTCCCGGATGTGGGGCCGAAATATTCGGAGTATTTTTGTTTAATTAAGTGTTTTGTATTCACTGCTTTATAGAAATTAAAACCCGTTTTTCTTGTTTAATTTATTGTAAATGGAAAAGCAGTGTGGTCTAAGAAATTATTTACTTGGAGTAAAGCCAGAATGACATTCCTGCTGCAATTGGAGTAAAGGGGGGAAGACATCCTCCCTTCATATGCCTAGTAGAAACATTTTAAACAAGTAAATTCAAAGTCAAAACATTTTAAGTGTATTTTATCTTCAGTAAAGTGCCAATTATGTTTTGGTCTTGAGAAGGCATAAGGGTTGTCAGCCCTACTCATGTTATTTTTTGCTTGTTTTGAGTTTGACTGGGGTATATATTGTAATTTCTATTTGTTTTAAATTCTATTTATTTATTGATGGTGATTTGTGCTTGTTTACGCTTTTAAGACAACTTCTTATTATTTGTCTAGTATTTTTTTTTGTTTTAAGTTTTACTTTAATAGTACTTTTATTTTTGTGTAAATTAACAAATTTTATTAAAATTATATGGCTGAGAAAAAAGAACAAATTCGGTACTTGTGCACTATAACTAAACCAGCGCTATACACGAAAGAAGTCAAGTTCGGTTAATGCTAATGAAATAAAATAAGATGAATATATAATAGTTTAGAATCAAATCTGGGGGTACTCTCCCATTATCCGGGCTTCTCTAAAAAGTCAAGTATGGTTAATGCTAATGAAATAAAATAAAATAGGATGAATATATAATAGTTTAGAAACAAATTTCGGCTATATATTTGTACATTAAAGGGGGTGGGGGTTAAAGCATTAAATATATTAAATACGTAACCTGACCTAACCTAGGTACCTTTCCCCCCCTCTAAATCCCAAAAAAACACAGTTCAATATCATATACGCAATGAAAATCTTGCTGTCATTGCCTACTCTATAACAGTTTAGACGTGAAAAACGGGTTTTATCATTGCCTAGTCTATAGTGATTAAGCCGAGAGGCCCGGATAATGGGATAGTACCAATTTGGGCTATATATTTGCACATTAAGGGGTTGGGGTGGGTTGGTAAGCATAGCATATATTAAATACGTAACCTAACCAAACCTAGGTACGCCCCCCCCCCTAAGCCTCAAAAAACAATCGTTTAAATATTGTAAACTCAATGAGAAACCATTCTTTGCCATCAATTTATCTAGGAAATACCTTTTTGTCTGCTCTCGTGTCTGGTTTCCTTGTAAAGTCTATAGCGCTGGTTTAGTTATAATGTACAAGTACCACAAATTGTTGTTATGAGCTTTCTTTGATTTGGACTATATTTGCTTTAAAAAGTTTTAGGGTATACCAATCCAATATCTTACCTTAATCCCTAAATGGATGACCGAATCGCCAGACTTGACCGAATATTTGGTTTGGTCTGTTGCTGTGTACACTAAGTCTATTCAAATACTTACCCCACCATATGGACCTCGGTAATATGTGCTTTTTCAGACTTATATCCATTATTCCAATAAAAGCCAAAAAACAACCAAATAATCACTACTGATAACAGAATACGGTAGATATTTGTTTTATACATGACTTATTCAAACAAATTTACAGCAATGTCGTACTCGATAGGCTCACAATATTGATAAAAAAAGAGGCCTATTATGCTATCACCTCTATTACGCAATCGGCTGCAGGCCTATACAATAACACAGATTTGACCATACCTGTTTTCGGCCAGGATCAATTTTTTTTTTCAATATTGTAAGCCTATGGAGAAAGACATTGCTTCAATTATACGTATCGTTCTAAATAAACTAAAAGTTTCCTTTTTCAAGCAGTTCGTGGTAACGAACTATAAGTAAGGAGCGACCCGGCTCAATGGTAACCGAAACTCTAGAAAACGAGATTTTGATACCAATAGATACAACAAAAGAGTCAGATTTTAATGCTGATTTCAAATATATTTCATCAAGTTTTGTCCTACCCATCAAAAGTTACGCACCTGAGAAAATTTGGCTGATTTTCGAAAAAAGGAGGAAAGACCCCCTAAAAATTATAGAACCTTAATGAAAATCCCACCATCATATTCAGCGTACTGGAGAACCCTACTGTACCCTGCGTGTGAGGGTTCAGGGAGAACCCTGCGTGTTGATTTGTTTTTTTTTTCCCAGGGGTGATCGTATCGACCCAATGGTCCTAGAATATCGTGGGAGAACTCATTGGAACGGAAATTGAAAGTTCTAGTGCCCTTTCTAAGTGACCAAAAACCTCCTATGCTCATTTTTTCCCAAACTCACCCAATCAAAATTTTGTGATAGCCATTTTGTTGAGCATGGTCGAAACTATGAAAACTGTGTCTTTTAGGATGACTTAATCCCTCGAAGTCCCCAGGGGGAGGGCTGAAAGTTATCAACTCTACCTAATGTTAACATACAGTATTGGTTATTGGGAAGTATACAGACGTTTTCAGGGGGGATTATTTCTGGTAGTGGGGGTGGGGGGGGTGTCGGGGGTTATGTGGGAGGATCTTTCCATGAAGGAATTTTTCACGGGGGAAGGGACATTGCTATGAAGGGGGCGCCGGATTTCCCAGTATTATTTAAAAAAAGATCAGAAATTAAATAAAAAAAACGAGTTTTTCAACTGAAAATAAGGAGCAACATCAAAACTTAAAACGAACAGAAAATATTACGTATATGATTGGGTTCACCCCCTAGTCAATACCTCGCTCTTTAAGCCAAAGATTTTTTAGTACTTTCATAAGAGCTATTTATTCTAATTAACGGCCTTTGTGATTAAGGGCTCATTTTTAAATAATTGGGATAAAATTTGAAATTCAGCTTAAAGAGCAAGATATTGACTAGGGGGCGAACCCCTAATATATGTATTAAAAATATATGAATATAAAAGTTCGTTACGTAAGTTAATTCGTAAGTTACGTATATTTATTACTAATAAAAACGTTCGTAAATAAAATTAAACAAGTTTTGAGAAAGCCATTTAACCAAATAAAAGTAAAATTAATATACAAATTTTGTTTTAATTATTCACGTACGGTGAGTCAAAATTAAAACCTGCATTAATTCAAAAACGTTCAAAAAGTAAATAAAAAAACAAGTTTTTTTAACTGAAAGTAAGGAACGACGTTAAAACTTAAAAAGAACAGAAATTATCCCGTATATGAAAGGGGCTGTCCCCTCCTCAACGCCTCGCTCTTTACGCTAAAGTTTTTTATTGTTTAAAAAAATAGAGTTGTGGGAAAGTCAAACTTTAGTGTAAAGAGCGAGGCGTTAAGGAGGAGACAACCCCTTTCATATAGGGAATAATTTCTGCTCGTTTTAAGTTTTAAAGTCGTTCCTTACTTTCATTTAAAAAAATGTTTTTTTTTTATTTTCACGAAGAAGGATAAAGTTAGTACAGTTTGTTAGCGCAAAGCAGGAAAGTCTTGTTCGCAGTTCTTTAAAGTTTCCGGTACCACTGTGGCAGATATCTTGTTAAAGTGATCAAGATTTTCTTATTATGATTTATCTCAATAAGATTCAACGAGGACAAGCCTCTTGATTGCAGCATTGCCAACGCTTTGAAATAAAATTTACAATTTTCTTGCTAAAATTGTACTACAAGAGGTTAATTTGTATTTATCTAAATAGCAAGTCAAAAATAAGTTGCAACAAGAAAAAATCGATAAACTAAACTTAAGGGCATATCTAAGTAAGAAAAGAGCTAGTAAAACCAAAATATACAGGAAAATATGTATTCTGCCAAAAAATTTCGAAATATACCGCATTGTACCAGGACTTCCAAATTGTACCAAATACGGTACAATTGTACCGCGTTGTCAACGCTGGTTGGTTGTAATCACTCTAGAGGTCAATATTTGCCAACTGGTTAGCAAGGTTGGCTTCGCTTTCTATTGATATTCTTGAGAAGTCAAACGCTACCGGGCGATGTTCACGAGCGGCAAAGTTCACTAGGCAACACGTTAGGACAAACCAACTACAATGCAATTAGTGTCCCATGCTTGTAAGGGGGCTGATTGAATTTGATATAACAAGTTTTAGTACTCTATTGGTTGCAAAATGTGGCTGAACCGCAACCAGCCCCCATTCGGTGTTTTTTGCCGCCGAAAAACCCGCCGAATGTATCGTATTAAAAGTTTTAGATTGCCATTTTACTTAGAAGCCCTTTCAAAAACTGGAAGGCCCAACCATGTGCTTCTAAGAAGGAATGATAAGAACAGCCGTGATGACCAAGGCCCCAAACTACGGAATTAACCTATTCTTCTAAGGAGTCCATTTTGTATCTCGTTAAAATTTGAACCTAAAAAATGGGAATTGAGACAAAGGTAAAAACAAAGAATGAAAATGCCTATGAATGGAAGTATGAGTTTGCGCCATGACTTCTCTCTCAAATCTATAGCGCCCTTGAGCGCCACTAGGAGCACCAATTTAACTCCAAAGCATCAAATGAACTCATCAGCAATCAACGTTAGTCAAAACGTAAACAAATATGCTTCCAGGGTTGACAAGGACATTAAAGCTCCAGGGACACTGTCCTAAAATTACGCAAATTGCCTATGTGTCACTGACAAGCTTTAATAGAAAAATATTTTTTAATTTAGGTATCAGTCGGGTTATTGGTAACGGAGACATGGGTTATATCAGTCACATAGCCTGATTTATTTTTTAAGTCGGCCTGAAACTTAAAGGACATGTACCCTGGGACAAGTGAATGTCAAAACACTCAAACAAAAATTAAATATCAAAATCGTTAAAGTCCAGGAATTGGGCCTAGACCTTAGAATTGACCATTTTGTAAAACCAGAGGTGGACTACTGTCAACTAGCATATCATTAAACAAAAAATGAAAAAAGACAGTTTGAAACAAAAGAATGGTTTCAATGAAACATAGCAAAAACTGTTTATTTTGAGTTTAAAATGACAATAGTTAGAAAATGAAATGAAAGAGAGATTAGTTTGGAAACACTAACTCAATACACAAATCGACCAGTGCACCGATAAATGTGGGCGCATAAGCTAAATTAAACTAAAAACATTGTTTTAGTTGTCATTCATTTGTTAATAGGTGAACATCTAAAGAAGATTAAATTTATAACGGAAACTAACGATTATAAGTTGATGGAATTTAAATTATATTGTGAAAGTTATTCGAATTTATTCGAACTTAGGATTTTACATGTGCAGAATTCCAGCTGTTGACATATTGATTGCTACTATGCGCTACATTCATTAAGCTCTTGCTAGGGGTGCCTAATGTTTATGACAAGTGGATTTACGATTTTCTAAGTCGCACTTCCGATTTTTTTTTCTTTTTGAAATTTGGAGAGGTTTTAATGAATAGGGGTGTTAACCGTGGCCAAATTAGCGGTGGCTTAGCAAATTACATGTAACGGACCCACGTGGATAAATAATTGGTCCTTAATGAGGTAAGCAGATCTTAATTTTGTTGTCTGGAAAATAATCATGGGACGTAAAAGAAAGCAATCTCGTAATACTGAAGATGATACAGAAAAAACTCGGAGGGGAGAAGGCAAATACGATCTTAATGATACTGCTAGTAGCACTGATTCTACCAATAAATTCACGATTTCAGGAGTTGCGGAAAGTCTAAATACTGTTATTAGTTTGGTAAAAGAAAATAGAAAAAAGTTAGATTCTTTAGAAAATAGGATTAAGGGAATTGAGGATAAAGTGGCAAATTTGGAGATATCACATGCAGGATTGGCAAGGCATCTGACTGAAAATGATGAGCGATTAAGGCAGCTTGAACAAGTCAAAGAATCTCTAAAGAATCAAGCATTAATAATTGCTGATGATTGTATAGCTCGTAGTAAAGAATCAAATAACTTGAGTATGAGATTGGCTTTAGTATGAGTTTGATAACCTGGAAAAGAATATTATTGTATGGAATGTCTCTTGTAAATCTGAGCAAACTACGAAGGATATCTTCAAAAGTATTCTTACGGAAGGACTCAAAATGGCTCCTGTCCCACCATTCAAGGTAACCTAAAAGAGTAAGCAACAGAAATTTATTCGTGTTGAAGTATCTGATAAAAAAAAATCGAAAATTGACATTTTGAAAAATGCTAAGAAATTAAAAGGTAAAGCAGTGTCGTCGTTCCATGATATTTACCTCAATGATGATGTCCGGGCTGAAGTTCGCAAAACAAGAAAGGATTTGTTGATTAAAAGGGCGAAACTATGTAAATTAGGAATAGACGCTTGGATCTCGAAAACTTGTCCGCCTGTCTTACTTTTCAATCACCCCAATGGGACGCGTGCTAAATATCCATCGGACCTTTAGATTGCTGAACTTGATTATGCACCCAAATAATCATTCATTTCGTAACCAACATAGCGGCAATTGGTGTAGCTTACGAGGAAAAATAGCTGTTCGAATTCAAGTTCCCATTGATTAAGGAATGGCTGGTGATTAATTAGTGATAAAAATAAATTTTGGCGGGAAATTGAAGGAGTTCATAGTTGATTGTTTGTAGCGTGAAAAAAGTAAATATATGAGAAGGCACCCAATATGCAAGGTGTACCGTATTGAGTTATTGTTGTTTTTTTTTCTGAAATATTTCTTTCTTCTTTTTCTGCGGTTGTTATATTTTATATATAATTATTATTAATGGTGTTATTATTGTTATTCGGCCGCATGTAAAAAATTTACAATTAGAATGTATTGAAATGTGTCCCCTGTGAAGTCGCACTCAAGTCTGTCTATTTGGCTTTGATATCAAACAGTCCTTCGTAACGAACTGTAAGTAAGAAGTGACCCGGCTCAATAGTAACCAAAAGTCTAAAAAACAAAATTTTGATACCAGTAGATATATCAAAAGCATTGGATTTTTATGTTGATTTCAAATATAAAAGTTTCATCAAGTTTAATCTTACCCATCAAAAGTTACAAGCCTTAAAAAATTTGCCTTATTTTAGAAAAAAGGAAGAAACACCCCCTAAAAGTGACAGAATCTTAATGAAAATCAAACCATCAGATTCAGCGTGACAGCAAACCCTACTGTAAATGTTTCAAGCTCCTATCTGATAAAACGTGGAATTTTGTAATTTTTACCAGAAGAAAGATCACGGATGCGTGTTTATTTGCTTGTTTTTTATGTTTTGTTTTTTTTTTCCCAGGGGTGATCGTATCTACCCAGTAGTCCTATAATATCGTGAGAGGGCTCATTCGAATGGAAATTAAAAGTTTTATTGCCCTTTTTAAGTGACAAAACCAAAATTGGAGGGCAACTTGGCCCACTCCTGCGCTCTTTTTTTCCAGAAATTGCCCAATCAAAACTTTGAGATAACCACTTTGTTCAGCATAGTCGAAAATCTAATAAATATGTCTTTGAGGATGACTTAATCCCCCACAGTTCCCAGGGGAAGGGCTGCAAGTTATGAACTTTGTCCATTGTTTACATATAGCATTGGTTATTGGGAAATGTACAAACGTTTTCAGGAGGGATTTTTTTCGGGTGGGGGGGGGGGGGTCGTAGGAGGGGTTCAAGTGGGAGGACCTTTCCGTGAAGGATGTTTTATTTGGGGAAGGGACATTTCTATGAAGAGGGCGCCGGATTTCTCAGCAATATTTAAAAACGATCAGAAATTAAAAAAAAACGAGTTTTTTCAACTGAAAGTAAGGAGCAACATTAACACTTAAAATGAACAGAAATGATTACGTATAAGAGGGAATTTGCCCCCAAGTCAATCATGGGTGCCGGCAGGGGGGGGGGGGGGGTAGGGGGGCTATGCCCCCCCTCGGGAAATTTGGGACTATAAAGTAGTTATGAGCAAACCAAAGGGAAAAAAGCAGAATAGGGAAAAACATGGGAAAATGTCTGTTGCGCCATTGTTGGCTGCCTGGCAATAAATTTTGACCCTTAATAAGGAAAATTTAAGTTCTAATTTGCGACTGAGTGACCCGTTTCTAGTTTTCCACAAACGTTTTTCCTGTGTGATTTGGTTGGAGTAACAAATAAAAGAAAAATCAAATTTTTCATAGTAATGAAGGGTAAGTAAATAAGGGTCATTGTCAGTAACGAAAGTGTAAGAGCCTAACTATTGATAGCATTCAATCAAAGAATCAACTTTTTATGGTGATCCCGAATATGTATTTGTTTATGAGTAATTAGTGCAGCTACTAGTACACAAGAAAGTTCATATAATTATAGAAAACACAAGGAAAACAACTTAATAAAGGGTAATTTTGGTAAAAAAAAAAAAATACGCCGTCAACTTTTGCTTGCAATGGAAGAGTACCCATGAGCTGATATATGAAGCCACTATAATCAGAAATGTTTCCCCTGAACGGAATACTGGGAATTTTTGTATTTTCTCCCTGAACATATACGTTTTTTGTGTTATATTATCATCTTTTTTTCCAGGAGTGATTGTATTTATCTAGTTGTCACTTCGAAAAAGATTTAATTTTTTACACTTCTGAAGCATAAATGTGTCAAATATATTGGTTTTTACTACTACTACTACTACTAACAACTCATCGCAGCACCAAGCCGCCTGAGGCCAACACAGCTACGCACGCTCCTCCTCCACCCCAATCTATTCAAAGCCTCCCTTTTTACACCCGCCCACGAAGTTCCCATTTCCTTTAAATCTTTCTTTATGACGTCCTCCCACCCCAGACGGGGACGACCTGCTTTCCGTTTAGCCCTAGATGGTTGGCCGAAAAGAACAATCTTGGCAATCTCTCATCCTTCATCCGCACAACATGCCCTAACCACCTCAACCTTTCTTTCATTATAGACCTAGAAAGCGGTATTGAACCACATTTTTCGTATAGCCTATTGTTTGAAATACGGTCAGTCAGCCGGGTACCCAGAACAATCCTTAAGCAATTTCTCTGGAAAACATCTAGTAAATCTTCATCCGCTTTTCGAAGCGTCCATGCTTCAGAGCCATATTTGACCACTGTCATCACTGTAGCTTCTAAGATTCTAATCTTGGTTTGCAGACTTATCTTCCTATTCTTCCAGACTTTTTTTAACTGTGAAAAAACACCCTGAGCCTTGGCTATTCTATTTTTAACATCTTCACTGCTCCCACCATCTTTACTAATAATACTACCAAGGTAAGTGAAGCTGCCCACCTGATCAATATTTTCATTACCCAACGTCACCTTTTCATCTTCACTTATTCCTAGCCTTAGTGACTTAGTCTTCCTAACATTAATTTTCAAACCAATACTAGCACCCTGAACTCGCAAAACCTCTAAAACTTCATTCATTTTGCTCACACTTTCATCTAGGATGCTTAAATCATCAGCATAATCCAAGTCTAGGAGACTTTTTCCTCCCCATTTGATTCCGTGGTCTCCCATTGCCTTTCCTGTGCTCCTTAAAACAAAGTCCATCAAAATAATCCATATAAAGGGGGATAGAACACAACCCTGCTTAACTCCTGATTTAATACAAAACCAGCTGCTAACCTCATTTCCTACTTTAACCGCAGCAGTGTTATTCTCGTACATAGCACTAATTACTTAAATGTATTTGTCTGGTATACCATACAAGGATAAAACCTTTACTAAAGCTCCTCTATCAACAGAATCGAACGCTTGCTCATAATCTATAAAACTGAGGATCAAAGGTGTTTGAAAACTTAGGCACTTCTCAATTATTAACCTAAGAGTGAAAATTTGGTCAACACATCCTCTACCTTTTCTAAAACCGCACTGCTCTTCTCTTAAAACTTTGTCTACAGCATCTCTCAGTCTAAAAAGTATCATATTACTAAGCAATTTGCTACCTACAGAGACCAGACTAATGCCTCGATAATTACCACACTCACTTTTATCACCTTTCTTATAAAGTGGCTTAATTAAGGTTTTCCTAAAATCGTTAGGTACTTCCCCTTTTTCAAAAATCATATTCATAATCTTCAATAACTTATTTCTAACCTCAGAGCCACCATATTTAAGAAACTCATTTACTACCCTATCAGCACCTGGAGCTTTATTATTCTTTAATCCTTTTAGTACTGTTGCTAATTCCTCCTCACAAAACAAATCTTCCTTCACATCCAAGGTATCACAAACTTTTTCATTTTCCTCTATATTTTTTCCTGCAACTCTATCTCGGTTAAGCAAGTTCTCAAAATGTTCGGCCCATCTCGCTTTAGCTTTTTCCTTATCGCTAATTGCCACCCCATTCCTATCTTTAACTGGGACAAGTCCGGATTGACTACTACCTCTCAATTTGTTAACGTGCCAGTACAATATTTTACTATTATGCCGTCTAGCTGCATCTTCTAAATCCTCGGCAATTTTATCCATGGCCTCCACTTCACACCTCCTTAGTTCATATTTCAATGCTTTCTCCACTTTCCTTACATTTCTTTTGTTTTCATGCGATCTATCACTCAGATAATTCTTGTACAAGTCCTTTCTCCTTTCTATTAAACATAAAGCTTTTTCACTAATATTCTTAGCTGCAGTTCTAGCTTTCTTCCCTAATACACCTTCAGCAACTTCACAAATTATTTTTCTAAAATTATTCCAACCATCTTCCACATTATCAAATTTTAAACTCGCAAGTTTAGTATTCAACTGTTCCTGGAAAGTTTCTCTCAAATTCTCATCCTGGAGTCTACTAACATCATAACTTCCCGGGAGGTAATTACCCTTCCGATATTTCAGCTTTAAATTAACCCTTGACACTACTAGATGGTGATCTTTACTTTTAACATCAATAACAGCACTCCTATATACCCTAGTATCTTGTATTGATCCTGCCAGTCTTCGGTTTACTATAACATAATCAATAAGGTTTGCTGTCTTACCATCACGTGAATACCATGTTAGCTTATGAACCATTTTATGACCAAACACCGTATTGGTTATAACTAGATTGTTATACCTACAAAATTGCAAAAGTCTGTATCCATTACTGTTTTCTTTTCCTACACCAAATTTACCTAAGCTGGGATACCATCTATCCTTATTTCTACCAAACTGGGCGTTAAAATCTCCCAGTAATAACATCATATTTCTACCTGGGACCTTGTCTATTTGCTCCTGTAACTGTAAGTAAAATTCATCTGAGTCACTAGTATCTCCATCAGTCGGTTCTACAGGGGCGTATACTACTATAACTGATACCCTGAACTTTCTAGTGATAAAATGGGCAATTAGTATTCTATTATTAATACCTTCCCAGCCTAAACAAGACTTAGCAGCTTCCTTATTCATCATGAGCCCTACTCCCTGTCTATGTACCCCATCCTTCCTGCCTGAGTAAACAAATTCTATATCACCTAATTTCATGCTTCCTACCCCTGGGATATGAGTTTCTGAAACTCCTAATAAATCCAGTTCGAATCGTCTGAATTCGTCAGTCAAAATGTCGATACAATAGTCATTTTTTAATGTCGTAACATTCCAAGTTCCAATTTTCATGTTCTTTAAATCATTGAAATTTTTTTCGCCTCAGGAAAAGCAATGATCCCGGATACCAGTGCAGGACGGGGATCACATATCTTCTCAAGTCTACACCGAAGTGCTTAAGCCGGCTTAGAACCGGACAGCAAGAAGTCCCTGGGACCTCCATGAATGGAGGCTTTGTGCAATCCTGGGCCCATCTTGGTCACAACATGGTTTTCAGCACTTGGCGATGCTCTTCTATCAACAAGAGTCGAAATCCTGCACAGACAATCTCAAGCCTATTACCTCCGACTCATTATATATTCATGCCTACAAATATTATGCTACTAAGGGGAGGCAACCCGTAACAGATAAATTAGCTAGGAAGAGGTTTTTCAGCCCAAAGACGCCCATCAAAACATACCAATCCCAGAAGAATTGTCCATTAGTCAGAATCCCGTGCGAATGCTGTGTCGTTTACTAGGCTATAATTTCCTCGAGGGGCGCCACTCCTCAAGTGGGAATAGAGTTGACCGCAAGGTCCCCAGTCTTGCAGGTACCCCGAAAAGGTCGAGGCAGCCCTTTGCAGAGGCCGTTGTCCATAGATCTGGATCTTACGCCCTGCCACAGTTGTCCTCCTATAGAGGATCCTCCCGCGATGGTGTTCTGCATCACCATGCAATTTAACCCATTGCTGGGAGAAGGTTTGCAACTCATAGAACTTGTGGACAAACCAGTGGGCCCTTTTGAGTGTACATTTGAGGGGCCTTCTTCCTCCTCCGCCTGTATTTATGACCCCGGGCAAGGGTGCCCCAGATTCTATTATGGACCCCCAGGGACAAGGTCCCCCCTTGGTCCGTGCCTCCTATGGAGGTACCCTACATATCTGTAGAGCGTTCCCCTATCGCCACCTGGGGACACGCTGAATGGCCTGGGAAAGGCCAGATAAACGGATCACTTTTGTTTTGCAAAGGCCATAACTCAGTGACATATTTAACCTACTACTTATAAATATACATAACTCACTGACTAGGCCTATATAAGTTATATACAGAAATATATAACTCAGTGACATACTTAACCTACTACTTATAAATATGTGTAACTCACTGACTAGGCCTATATAAGTTATATACAGAAATATATAACTGAGTGACATATTTAGCCTACTACTTATAAATATGTGTAACTCACTGACTAGGCATATAAGTTATATACAGAAATATATAACTCAGTGACATATTTAGCCTACTACTTAAAATATGTGTAACTCACTGACTAGGTCTATATAAGTTATATACAGAAATATATGACTCAGTGACATATTTAGCCTACTACTTATAAATATGTGTAACTCACTGACTAGGCCTATCTAAGTTATATACAGAAATATACAACTGAGTGACATATTTAACCTACTACTTATAAAACGGAAAAATGCTATCGCTCTGTCAAATTATTTTAGTGGAACGATAAGAAAATGTAGGAGACTACTATCCATGTAACATAGTGTCAATTCTTCATATTCTTATTTATGTTAAGTAAGTTTATATTTGATAGAAAGTGTAGATTACACTGAAAGTGTGGATAAGTGAACAATGTATTTTTCTTAGGCAATTGCTCCCCGCGCAATCTTTCTTAAGAAAGTAGTTCATTTAAGACTTCATACATTTATTCACAATACAGCATAGCTGCACAGTGGCTATAAAGAGGAGAGTCAGAAGATCTTTCTCGGGGGGAGGGGGATTTGGTCTGAAGCATCAAAAAACACATTTTAGGAATAAATCTATTCAGCCTTTAGGAGAGGTCTGTTTGATCTAGATAGGGTTAGGATGTTAACCGCATAGCCCTTCTTCCTTTGAAACTTTAAACTGAATTAAAGCTTATAAGACGGGTCTTTTTGAAGAAATGTTTTAAGCGTCAAATTGAAGATCCTATTTACTGAAAGCTTATACACATTTAAACATTTGCCTCTCAACTACCCGAACCATCCACCCCGGCCCCTCCCCGTCCACAATCAGCCACGTCTTGACGCAACCACATGCAACCCACCGCAAAACACCCGACAACCCCAACCCAAAACCAACGGTCAAAATCAACCGATTTTGAATTGAAGTTATCAAGCATGCTGCAGAAGGTTGCACACGGTCGCACCAAGACATGGCCAACCGTAGACAGAGAAAAGCCAAGACAGACAGTCCAAGTAATTGAGAGGCAAACGCCCAAATGGCTGGGGCTGCACGGGTAAATGGCGGGAGTAAGCATGACTCTTTTATTGGACACATACTTGTCAGGTTAAGTGTAAGGAACATAATCGGTTCGTTATTGACAATTTTCATTTCAAAAGATCATATTCAAAATATCCAAATTGAAAATTTTGCCGTTTACGGTCTAGCTGATTACCACAAATTTTAACCATAATGTATACACAAACGAGTGTATACATTATCTAGGAAGAGTAGCAGAGTTTAGGAGCTGTAATAGAGAGAATATACTGGTATTACTTTCATTAGAATCAAGTTAAATTTTAGCATAAAAAGGTTTACAATAAAATTCAAAATTCAGGGGTGGCAGTCCCTCTTATATTTAAGGTAACTAGTGTTTTTTTCTTTAATAAAATATACGTCCTAGCATAAAACTGTCGAAACTAAATAAGAAAAATTTAGCAAAAGTCAGGAAACAGGAAATCTACAAAAAAAAACTTATAGCACCAAACTATCATGTTACATAGAAAGATGCGATAATTTAAGTCAGGAGCCCCCCTCCCCCTAATCTAGAAAAAAAATGTTTTGAAAGGATTGTTACAATAATAGGGGTCGGTCGAAAACAGGATCAGCCGCTTTGTGGCATGTTTGAAACAGGTTTTATGTGGCCATGCCGCATAGAAACAAAAATGAATTCTTGTCGAAAAGGGGCATGTTTAAGAGCTGACGTCACAAGACTTGTTTTGTTTCTTAAGCTAATACGAAGGTGATGACATGCCAATTCTAAACCAAAAACGACTCTATCGAAATGTGGCACGTATAGGCATCATGTCAAAAAACTGGTTTTTGTTCTGTAAGCTAATATGAAACCAATGGCAAAAGTTCATTTGCATTGAATAATTAAGGGTTTGCTGGAATTCAGTGGTAGAGTAAGTACTTTGAAATAAAGATGGCAGTGAGAGATAAACCCCTTTTTAAAAAATGGATGTCTTTTCAACTTAGGATTTATAAATACCTACTTCTAAGGTGTAGAATGTACAAAAATAAAAGTAGACATTTTATTTGCAAATATATTTGTTTCCTTTATGTATAAATTATATTTTTTGGAAGGAGATTGTATAAAACATTTAGTTAAAAATTTTTGATGGTTTTCGTTCAAATAAGAAATTTTGTTTATCACTGGTTTCATATCAAGTGGGACTCTTGTTAAAACGGATTTAAATGGCCATGTTCACTGGAAAGAAGTGATTCTAACCCTCTAAATAGCTCCCTCTGGAGCTATTGTTTTACCCTATATCCTTTCACTCTATACCTTCAACTCTGTTTCTACTTAGCCTTTTGTGTCATTCCTATCTAGTATTCATTCATATAGAAAAAAAATTACATGAAACGTTGAATCGATAAATACTTTATTTTAAATAAGAGATTATTTTATAAAATACATGGTTGTGTCTTCTTCCACTGTCAAATCCATAGACACTTTGAGTGTCTGTTTTGTCGTTGTCGGGTAAACTTCGAAAGGTTAAATTTTCGTTGTTTTTTTTCTTCTTTCTTTTTTGTTTAGCACTGAGGACAGCTTGAGGGAGGTCCTTGTAGAAATATTTGCTTGTTTCTTCGTCATCATGGTTTGCCACTGGCTGACAAAATCCTTGTTTTCTCACCTGTTTTGATTTTATTTTTCATTTTATTATTTTCTTTCCTCTCTGAGTTTCATATGTCAAGTTTAGCCAGTGTGGTCTTAGAACGTATTTAAATATCAAGTATTTCGTGTTAGTGATCTGTAAGGAAAGAGCGACTCGGTCCAACAACAATCATAATAAAAAATAAAATTTATTCCTCAAACTCTACGGGCCTGATGAAATTCACCTGATTTTTGACAAAGGAGGAAACAGCATCGAAATGTAAAGCACGTTAATATTCAGCATATTAGAGAGCCTAAGTGTAGAAGTTTTTAACTTCTAGTAGACATTTTATTTGCAAATATATTTGTTTCCTTTATGTATAAATTATATTTTTTGGAAGGAGATTGTATAAAACATTTAGTTAAAAATTTTTGATGGTTTTCGTTCAAATAAGAAATTTTGTTTATCACTGGTTTCATATCAAGTTTAGCACTGAGGACAGCTTGAGGGAGGTCCTTGTAGAAATATTTGCTTGTTTCTTCGTCATCATGGTTTGCCACTGGCTGACAAAATCCTTGTTTTCTCACCTGTTTTGATTTTATTTTTCATTTTATTATTTTCTGATTAGAGAGCCTAAGTGTAGAAGTTTTTAACTCCTATTTTCTATCTAAAATCTTGAATTTTGTACTTTTTCCTAGAAGAGATACGGTTTTATATGTTTCGTTCCCCATGCCCAATTGTAGCAAACCAAACCTAGAAGATTAGAAGAGGGCTTATTTGATCGTGAATCACAAATATTACTGACCTTTGAGAATAACCAAAGATTGGAGGGTAGCTAGCAATTGTTCCACGCCCCTTTTTACCCATATAATGACATATCAAAATTTGGCATTATTAATTTGATTTAAACAGTAGAAAGGTCCAATAATTTATCTTTGGGGAGGAAATGATCCCTTATAGTCCAAGAAGAAGGAACTACAAGTTACGCAGTTTGCCCACCGTTCACATATAGTATTTCTCATTGCAGAATAGGAAAAAAATTATAATGGGAAGTGGTATTTTTTGGTGGGAAGGGGGTCCTTGAGTGGTATAAAGCCCTTCCGGGGGAATAATTTTTCATGGTAAAATTCAGGGAAATTTCTGAGCCAAATTTTACACAGAAAGCAGGAAAGGATTTCTTGTCAAAATTTGAAAAACAATCAGAAATTCCATTTATAAAACCAAGTTTTAAGCTTAAGAGAAACAAGAGCCATTTTAAATATGAGTGGAGCGGCTCCTTTCTCAACCCTTGCTCTTTAAGCTAGTCATAGATAATTTCGGAGACCACACTGCCTTTCCATGACGATAAACAAAAGTTCAAATAGGGATAAAATCCTTTTAATAGACAGTGATGATAGAAATTCACAAAAATACTAGATATTTCGGTCACAAATACAGTGACCTTCATCAGTAGTAAAACTAAAATAAAACAAAATAAAACAAAAGTTTTTATACTAAATCAAATAATAAGAATTCTTAAAAACTTGAAAATGGATAGTTCAATTATCATTACAAAAGCAGATATGAGTAACACTTTAGTTGTGATGAATACTGAGGACTACGATTCAAAATTAAGAAGTTTACTAGAGGATGAAAAAACATACAAGAAGCTATCGTATAATCCAACAGACTCTTTTACAAATAAGTTTAAGAAAGAATTGAAGTGCTTAAAGGATGAAGGAAAAATTACACCTCAACTCTATTACAAATGCCTGCCACGCAGTTCCTTGTGCCCTAAATTATATGGACTTCCCAAAATTCATAAGCCTAACCTACCATTACGACCAATTGTGTCAAGTACAAGGTCACCTACAAGTGTTTTGAGCAAATGGTTAGTGTCAATCTGTAAACCACTTTTGTCTACACAAATTTCGTATATTAAGAATTCTTCGAATTTGGTTGAAAAACTGAAAAAAGTAGAAATTTCTTCGAATTCTTTGCTTTCAAGCTTCGACATTGTATCAATATACACAAATATTGATGTAAAAGTAGCCGAAACTCTTCTAGAAGGAAAGCTCTTAAGAAATTTGGATTTGATTAGTGGCAAAACAGATTTGGAAGTTTCTGTAATTATGAATTTAGTAAGGTTGTGCAATAAGTTCTCTTATTTTTTTCAATTTAGAGGGGAGTATTTCGAACAAATAAATGGTTTACCTATGGGGGCCCCTTTATCCCCTTTATTAGCTAATATTTTTGTGGAGAATATTGAAACAATTGCGTTAGATTCATATTTTTTAAAACATATTTTCTGGGGCCGGTATATGGATGACATTATTTCAGTATGGAATTATGGGGAGGAGGAATTAAAAGGATTTTTGGAACATCTTAATTGTTTGGGAGGGGATTTAAAGTTTACCGTTGAATTGGAAGAGAATGGGAAACTTCCTTTCCTAGATGTTCTTCTTTTGAAAAATCAAAATAGTCTGGATTTTAAAATTTACAGAAAACCTACAAATAACAATAGATTTTTGTCTTATAGTTCCGGTCACGCTCGCCAAGTAAAAATTGGCTTGATCATTTCTTTAACTGATCGGATCTTTAGTATTTGCTCTCCAAAATTTGTTGAGGAGGAGTTGTCTTTTCTAAGGAAAATACTAATAAGTAACATGTATCCAGAATGGTTAATTAACCAGATTTTTTCGAAAAGAAGAAAAAGGTTTCTAGAGATTTCTAAGGAAGTCTTGGAGACAACTCGGGAAAAGGATGTTTTTTGTTCCTTACCATATGTACCCGGGCTAAGTGAAAAACTTAAAAGAATTTTACAAAGCAATGGTTTAAGGGTAGCTTTAAAGAGTAATAATACTTTGGGTAGTTTTCTAAATTCTGGGAAGGATCTAATTTTATTGGGGCAACAAAGTGGGGTTTATCAGATCCCATGTACTTGTGGAAGCTCATATGTGGGACGTACTAACCAGAGTTTGGAAATGAGATTATTACAACACAAAGATTCTATTTCTTCGGCTTTAAAGCAAGTTTCTAAGTCTGAAGATTTCACTTCAGCCCTTTCTGAACATATTTTTAATTTTCCAGACCATTTTATTTTGTTCGAGAATGTCTCTTTGATTTCTAGGGATCGGGGTTTAAAGCAAAATTTTCGTGAAATTCTTGAAATAAAGAAAATCTTATTCAAGAATATTGCTTTGAATCGGGATACAGGTGAATATGGGCTGGACTCTATCTATGATAATTTATTAAAATCTGACAGAGTAAAGTTCAATTCACCCAATGTAGTTGACCTTTGTCCAAATGTTATATCATTGAACGCTAATGAACCGATCCCAAGAAGGTCAAAGAGAATAGCTTCCGCCTTTGCTTTGAAAAGGATTAGAGATTCAATCAATATGTAGTGTTATTTGATTTAGTATAAAAACTTTTGTTTTATTTTAGTTTTACTACTGATGACGGTCACTGTATATGTGACCGAAATATCTAGTATTTTTGTGAATTTCTATCATCACTGTCTATTAAAAGGATTTTATCCCTATTTGAACTTTTATTTATCGTTTAAGCTAGTCAGTTTTCGTTATCGTTCTATGACTCGTTCCTTTAGGAATGAGTCATAGAACACAAGGGCTGTTAAATTTGAAGTATTTTTAAAAAACTTGCTTTTCAAACAGTTCGTGGTAACGAACTGTAAGTAAGGAGCGACCCGGCTCAATGGTAACCGAAACTCTAAAAAACGGAATTTGGTACCAATAGATACATCAAAAGAATCAGATTTTAATTCTGATTTCAAATATATAAGTTTCATCAAGTTTAATTTTACCCATCAAAAGTTACGCGCCTGAGAAAATTTGGCTGATTTTCGAAAAAAGGGGGAAAGACCCCCTAAAAGTTGTTGAACCTTAATGAAATTCACACCATCATATTTAGCGTATCAGAAAACCCTACTGTAGAGGTTTCAAGCTCCTATCTACAAAAATGTGGAATTTTGCATTTTTTGCCAGAAGAAAGATCACGGGTGCGTGTTTATTTTTTTTTCCCAGGGGTAATCGTATTGACCCAGTGGTCCTAGAATATCGTAAAAGGGCTCATTGGAATGGAAATTAAAAGTTCTAGTGCCCTTTTTAAGTGACCAAAGAAAATGGGAGGGCAGCTAGGCCCCCTCCCACGCTCATATTTTTTCTCAAAGTCACCCAATTAAAATTTTGAGATAGCCATTTTGTCCAGCATAGTCGAAAATCTAATAAATATGTCTTTTACGATGACTTAATCCCCCACAGTTCCCAGGGGAAGGGCTGCAAGTTATGAACTTTGCCCATTGCTTACATATTGTATTGGTTATTGGGAAGTATACAGACATTTTCAGGAAGAATTTTTTTCTGGTGGGGGGGGCGGTGGAGGAGGGGCTATCTATTCTAATTAAACGGCCTTTGTGATTCAGGGGTTTGTGAATTAAAAATTTTTTAACTTTTAACGTAAAGAGCGTGGTATTGACTAAGGGGAGAACCCCATCATATACGTAATAACATATACGCAATAAAAAAAAACAATAAAAAAAAAGCGATACGGCTCAATAGTAATCGAAACTTTTAAAAACGGAACTTTGATGTCAATAAATGTATCAAAAGAATGGGCTTATAATGTTGATTCTAAATATATGAATTTTATTAAGTTTAGTATTACTCATCAAAGGCTACGAGCCTGAGAAAATTTACCTGATTTTTTAAAGAGGGGGGAAACATCCCCTAAAAGTGAAAAAAATTTAATGAAAATCACACCGTCAGATTCAGCGTATCAGAAAACCCTATAACATAGGTTTCAAGCTCATATCTGCAAAAATCTGCAACTGTGTATTTTTTGCCAGAAGAAAAATATACGAATATAGAAGTTCGTTACGTAAGTTAATTTTTAAATTACGTCAGAACCAAATTTAGAGAGCCATTTAGCAAAAGAAAAGTAAATTTTTTATGCAAATTTTGCTTACTTATTCAATGCCGGCGAGCCAAAATAAAAGCTGCATTAACGAAAAAACGATCAGAAATCAAATAAAAAAACAACTTTTTTAAACTGAAAGTAAGGAGCGACCTTAAAACTTAAAACGAACAGAAATTATTCCGTATATGATAGGGGCTGTGCCCTCCTCAACGCCTCGCTCTTTACGCTAAAGTTTTTATTGTTTAAAAAAAAGAGTTGTGAGAAAGTCAAACTTTAGCGTGAAGAGCGAGGCGTTGAGGAGGGCACAGCCCCTTTCATATACGGAATAATTTCTGTTCGTTTTAAGTTTTAATGTCGCTCCTTACTTTCAGTTTAAAAAACTTGTTTTTTTTTATTTAATTAGAGTAAAGAGCGAGGATTGAGAATGCGACTGTAATGGAAAAACTTCTGATCATTTTAAGTTTAAACCTTGCTCTTTACTTTCAGTTGAAAAAAGTTGTCTTTTCATTTGATGAAAAGACATTTGTTTCATTTGTTGACGAACAGAAATTATTCCGTATATGAAAGGGGCTGTGCCCTCCTCAACGCCTCGCTCTTTACGCTAAAGTTTTTATTGTTTAAAAAAAAGTTGTGAGAACGTCAAACCTTAGCGTAAAGAGCGAGGCGTTGAGGAGGGCACAGCCCCTTTCATATACGGAATAATTTCTGTTCGTTTTAAAATTTAATGTCGCTCCTTATTTTCAGTTTAAAAAACTTTTTTTTATTTAAAGGCTGCGAAAGCGGAGGGTTTGGGGGGCGGCAGCCCCCCAACTGTGCCTCCTAATCCCTGTACGTTTTAAGGTTCAACCTTGTAACTCAGCCTCTTTAACTCTTTAGAAAACGTAGTTTTTTTCAAATAATTAAATTATATAAAAGGGGAAAACTGAGTTTTTTAAGTGGAAGTAATAAGCTTCTTTAAAACCAAAATATTTGTCATCATAAGTTTGAATAAAGTAAAAAAAAACCTAAATATAATATAAGGTAAAAGTCTGAATAGAATATAACGAAGTGGATTTTTGAATGAAATAAACAACGGTTATCAAAACATAAATGAACCGGAATTGTCCTGCAAATGAAAAGGGTCATAGTTACAAACCTCGAAGTTTTTTATGCTAGTTTGTTTTTTCCATTAAGACTTTTTGTTATTCGTATCGGTTTTAAACAATAAAATTCGTGGTTTGTTTGGAGGAGAATCAATTATCAGAACATTTGTAATCGTAATTATTCTCAAATTCTCAACGTTACAACTATAATCTTCTCAACACATTTTTGGCATTTAATATCTTAGATGGTTTTCAATTGTTGAAGTTCTTGTACTAGCTTAGTTAAAGAAGTTTTGCTCTGTTATTCTGAGAGTTAATAAAATGGAAAAATCATTTATAAAAATAAAAACGAGTCATTTATAAATTTTAATTGTGAAGCTAAAACCTCGCTTATCCTTTGCCACAGCTGTTTTAAAGCTATCTTTAGCAATTTGGTATTTTATAACATAAAAACAGTAGGTTCAAATCATTATACTGTTTTAGCTGATTTATAGCTAAGTGTTGCTGTTATCAACAAGTTTCTAAAGTTAATTTCATCCAAAGAGCATGTCCTTGCTTGTTCATTTTCTTCATAAATAATTTATTCATTTAATACAAAAATATAGAAAAATTGTGCGGAGAATATTTGTAAGTCGGAAAATATCGATTGGAGTAGTAATATTACGATACAATTTGTGTCTGCTTTGCCTAATAAGTCACAACTATGTATTTTTAATTTAAAGGAATAATATTAAGAGAAATTAAGTACGTGACAAAAAAAAATATTCTGTTTTTTTTTGGAACACCTATTTTCGAACATTTAATTTGGCATCCAACGTCATTACCTTATAAAAAGGCTATTTCTTGTGAATGCAACAAATTTTTTGTCAGATGTAAATTTTATTAAATACTGGGGATATACAAAAATATATTTTCTTTTTAATTCCCACAATGTGACAAGAATTAAAACGCAAAAATATGAACTAAATTGCTTTGTTTCAACCTATGATTCCTAATCTGAATGTGTTCCAAAAAAGTATTTATATTTGAAAAATAACCCTTATAGATGGCATCTTTTACAAAGCATGAAACGTACCTATTCCATTGAACGAATTTACTTTTATTAAGATGAAACATATATTTATTTTGAACCTATAATTACCTACTTTGATTGTCCGTTTTGAAAGTTCATCTTTAACCTAATAAGTCAAAACTAAAATAGAGATTTACACATAATAAAAAGGCCAAAAAAACGCCACAGCTTCTTTAAAGTCCTTTGCTAAGCAAAGGACATTATTAAAAAAATGTGCAACTTATAAAATTTCACTACAATCCTTCAAAACCTTCAGCCATTATTATGCATTATTTCGTTCTTCATTCATTCTTTCCAGTAATCTTCTAGGATCTTTCTGAATCAATATGTCCTGAAAATATTGTTATTAATTAATTAATCGCTTCAATAGTATAAGAAACTAAATATAGCATAAGGTAAAAGTCTGAATGCAATATAACGGAGTGGATTTTTGAATGAAATAAACGACGGTCATCAAAACATAAATGAACAGGGATTGTCCTGTAAATGAAAAGGGTCATGGTTACAAACCTCTAACCTAATTATGGTAGTTTGTTTTTTCCAATAGGACTTTTTGTTATTCGTATGTTTTAAACAATAAAATTTGTGGTTCGTTTTGAAGGAGAATCAATTACCAGAACATTTGTAATCATAATTATTCTCAAATTTTCTATTGCTCTTTAGCCCAAGCAACGAATCTATAACTATCTCAAAAAAATTAACTACTGATGTTTTCATATACTTTTACTTAAGCAAAGACGGGAGCATTAATGGAAACCAAAACCCTCTCTCCCCAAAATATACATTTTATTTTGCAGAATGTTTCTGAAGTAACCCATAGACAACAAAGACTAAATAGTAAAGTGGCGATCTAAAAGGGTTCTGTTTATTGTTTTTTTTTTCTACTAAGATGTATTTTGGCATAAGGGCGTATAGACAGAAATTCTCATAATCCAGATTATCATTTTATTTCTTTTTAACGTAAAATAAAACTAATTTGAAATTTAAGAAAGTAAAATCTAGGAGAAGCAGCAAGAACTGTCGCATTCTGAGATGGTATAATGTCATAAAAAAATTAAATACTCTAACTAATGAGCAAAATAAAACATTTTTTTTCTTATCGCTATTTATTTCCATCTTTCTATCGAAGTTCCTAAATCAAAAATGTTTTAATACTGCGTCATATGTTTCCATAATATTATACGGATTTCATTGAGGGGGATAACGCAAAAGTACACTGAGGTCTTGTGCCATTGACAGGGAAAGTTAGAGTAACTCAATAACCGTTTTGTAGCCGCTTCTCTCTGTTGTAAAATTGTGTTTAATCTCATTGCCTCTGTTTCACATTTTCATGCCAAAAAAATGTATTCCTTAATGTTTAACATTATAAAAGTGTGGATGACTATGTCTGAACCAAAGGGCTATATCTGATCTAATCTTAAAGTACGAAGGACATCAAACTTAAAGCTTTTTTTCCTCCCCGGTTCCATCTTAGGTCTAATCAGTGGTTTCCTTGGGCGGTTCCTTGGGTCTTAGGCAGCTTTCTTGGATGTATTATAATTGTTTCTACGGTTCGCTTTGGGTTGTTATAACATTCTCAAGGTTAGAATCCCTGCTTAAAGCTTCACCAAACAAAGTATTTTTAAGTAAATTAAGTCTTTCAAATGAAAGCATTATTAGGACAATTTTTCAAGGGGAATCGTCCAAAAATATTTTAAGGGGGGATTTTCAGAAAGGATATAATTGTCTGGAGAGAATTTTACGGGGGGGGGGGGTGGTAGTTTACATGAGACAACTTTTCAAGAACAAGTTTCCCGTGAATGAAGTGAATTTTTCATGAAGAGAAAACCAGATTTAACGGCATTATTTGAAAAATGATCAGAAACTTAATAAAAAAAAGTAAGGAGCAGCCCTAAACTGAAAACAACGGGAAATTATTTCATATATAAGTGAGTTTGACTATTTGTCCCAACTTTTTAAGAGTGACTCCTGAAACCCAAAGGGTAACGTAAATTAAGATAAAGGATGCTGCACTAGATCCTTAAGGTCCATCCCGGCGGTGCTGATCTCCGTCTCAAGGCCTTTCAGCCAGAAAGTGCAAGGGGGGATGAAAGCCAGCCACCCTAGGCTTTCGCACACCTTTCCTGTTTACCTTCCCCAGATTTCTCCAGGTACCCATTTGGAGCTTGGTCAACTCTGACTGAGCTTACTGAATCACGCCACACTAAACCCCGTCCCAAACCAAATAATTGGATAGACTAGGATTCGAACCCTCACCCTTTCGGACAAGGGATCCTAAATATAGCGCACCAATCCACTCGGCTAGGAACCCAAAGCGTATGTAATTAGGATAAAAAGCTCTTTTAAAAGGACCAAAAACAACTATCATAAATAGCGAGGTATCGAGGAGCAAGGTAAAGAGCAAAGTTTCACCCCCCTTATTCATGGAATAATTCCTGTTCTATTTTAGTTTTAATCCTGGTCCTAATTTTCAATTGAAAAAACTTTTTTTTAATTTAATTTACACAAAAAAGAATGGACAGTTCATAGAATAAAAATAAGCACAAACTAGAAATTGAATCTTTGAATATGGCCATGTATTGTACTTGTTTGACAACCAACTTTTAGAACTAGGGCAATTATGTGAACAATTTAGAGAGCATTAACTTGAATAAGTAAGTATCCTTACAGCTAGTATTGAATCTGAATGAGTTCTTGACCTATCAGATATATTTGGCAAAGAAAAACTCGTATTTATAAGAGTCCCAAAGTTAATATTAACTTTGTTTTGGGGACGGTGCGACTTCAAAATTATAATTGCTGCAAATGTTAACCATAATTGAATATACCTTACAATACATTTAGGCTGTATTGTTTGACGTCAATAAGCCACTTACTGTTGACCTACTACAAAAAACATATACTATATTGCTTTTTGACTCTTTGGAAGACGATAACAGTTGACAAAATAGATGGCTCTTATTGAATTGCTATATAATCAATAGAAAAATTCGTGAATCTAAAAAAAGGCATTTTGCCTATGCCCGTAGATGCATTCATCAACATTATTTAAATCTAATCAAATTGGGTTGAGTGTCTCGCTTTATTTACTATGTTTTATGGCACAGATAAAGGAATAGTATTACTAGCATTACAACTACCTCTTGGTACGTTATAATTCATTCATTTACAAAGAAATTGAAGCTTAAAGAGTAATAAAACAGTGGAACTTAAACAGTAAAGAAATTGGAGCGAAGAAACAGCAATATTATAAAGTTGATATGTATTTATTATAGTCAAATTTTATAGAAGATAAAACATACGCATTTTTAAATGTTAATAAATAACTCTTAATGTGGCAACATTAATTGAATCTGCTTATTCCAAAAAGTTCATTAAGTGGACACACGCTTTTGAAAGCATCGCGGGATCTATTGTTTCATTGCTGTAGTTAATTATGGAGAAAAGAACTGGATAAATAATGCTTAAAGTAAGCTCCTTAGAATCTATTACTTATTAAAATATAATCCTGACATGGTAAAAAAACGAACAAAGATAGGACTAAGCCTGAAAACAAACAAAAATAAGATGTACATGGTTTTTTCCCTTAGAATTGATAGTAGAAAGTTAAGATGACATCAACTCATTGAGCTGTGAAGGATTTTCTATATTTAGGACTTAGGAAAAAGTTGTCCCCTGGTATTGGAGGATTAACATAAGGGGTTCACCACTTTTAAAGGCAAAAGTGGCGCAAAGGGGTTGCTATGCCACTTACTGGAGGGGGAGATCCCTCGTCGGCCAAAATAGTGGGATTTCCGTGGTTACTCCAACGGTTCCGTTCATACTAGCGTGATCGGATGGTCCAGGGCCACTTTTAAAAGCCAAGGTTTACCGATAAGATTTCTAACTATCTCTTTAGACTCAACCTAGGCTGAAAAGTTAAAAGAGTACATAGTATAAAAAAAGGTCTTACTGTATTCACTTCACGCTGTATAAGAACTGATTTAAAAAAAGACTCTTTCTCCCAGCCCGCTCCGCTAGACGCGTGACTGCGACATGGGGTACGGGGTGGTAAATTAATTCTTCCAGCCAATCCTAGGTCTTTGCCAAGAATGGCAAAGATTTGCAACTTATCTCACAGTCAGTCACTTAATTGAGGTTAGTAATGAACCAGGAGAAACCAAAAATATTCTCAAGAAGAAAGCTATCACCAAACTCCTAGGTGATGACATCTTGCAAACAGCTATAACTCAACTATCTTCCATCAAAAAGGACATAGATTCCACATCAAAGCTAGTTAAGCCTGTTGACTCAACTGCTAATCAAATCGACGCCATTGCCCTAGTCAAAGGCAAGAAATCTAAGAAAAAACGGCAAACTTTCCATCCCAGTCCAAAATTACCACCAATGATAATTCGTCGGCTGAAGAAGAATTTCAGTATTCAAATCAAGCAAATGATGAAACTTCGACCACAATGGATATTTAAATGTATACTATGCAAGATTTTACGTTTCTCACAAAATTATCACTGTGCAATAATGTTGTTTTAACTATTACGATGACCAAAATAATTTGCGCAACAACCCCTTAGCTAGCCCTGATAGCCCCTTAAGCCGTTTTAACTGTCAATATCTCGACACTAGATTTTGTAAAAAATGTAAAACCAAAGCTAATGGAAGAGACAAAACTTAATATAATCTGCTTTAACATCAAAAGCATAAGAGATAAGTGGACTAATTTTAAAGATTTAATTTTAATTAACGGTTACTGCCCTTTCGACGTAATTGGAATAACGGAGACGTGGCTTTCAGAAATTGATGATACTAATGAATTTTCCCTCCCTGGCTTTCAAGCTATTCATATTGAAAGAAAATTAACCAAGTCCTCTTTTGGCATTTCTCTTTACATTCACCAGGCTATTACACTGTGAATCCTTATTCTCGCAACCTATAAATAATAGATGCATTTATTCAATAATTGTTGATATAAGTGTTGACGACAATTCTTTTATTTTTTCATTGTTTTATAAACCACCCTCATTTCCGACACCTTTCTTTTGTAATCTTTTTGATGACTTTTCTAGTTTTATTAATTTACCACAAAAGAAGGCAATAGTTTTTGGGGACTTCAATTGTAATTTACTAAATGTTAGCAGTAATAATGATTGTGATACCTTCTTTGAAACATTTACCTCAAGTGGTCTTCTTCCGACAATCCTTTTTCCTACTAGAGTTGATCCTATGAGGTCTACCACTACTGTAATTGATAACATTTTTGTAGCCACTTCCTTGGGAAACTACCTGTCCTCCAAAATAATATTCTCTGACCTGTCAGACCACTTTCTAATCTATCTCTCCCTACCCTTCCAACCAACTATTAAACACCCTAGAACTAATATCCCTACGTCTAATAGGATATATAATATTGTGAATATGAACCGGTTCACGGATCGTCTGAAATAATTTGACTGGTCAAAGGTTTTGGATTGTCAGGATGTTAATTCAGCCACAAATGGTTTTACACAGGGACTGAGTGATCTTATCAGTTCAACCTTTCCAGTCTGTAAATCAAACCGAAAAACTACCTATATACACCCCTGGATGTCCAATAGCCTGATAATCTCTTCATATTGTAAAAATAACCTATATAAGTTAGCTTGCAAAACCAGTAGCGTTATTGACCTAACTAATTATAAAACTTACAAAAACTATATACAAAACTCTTCCGTGAAGCAAAAAAAAAAATAATATTATTCAAAAATCACTCACTGCAAAGGGAACTTGCGAGGAAAATTACACCATCATATTCAGCATATTTGATAACCCTACTTTATAAGTTTCAAGTCCCTATACACCATAATACGGAATTTTACATTTTTACCACAAGAAAGATCTCGAATGCATGTTACTTTGTTTCTTTAATTTCTTCCCCAAGGGTGACCAAATGGAAACAGTGATCCTATAAGCTCAGAAGACGGTTCATATACCATCGATGCCAAACAAAATTGGGCGCAATATAATCAACTTCGTGACAAAGCTGTTTTAAAGTATAAAAAAGGTGGACTTGCCCTTATCGAAAGTAGAATACTTTTGAAACTTCATTTGAAAGGCCATTTCTTGGCCAAACATCAACATTTTGACACTCCTGACAAGCCAAATTTTGTTTCGAATTTTGCTTCAAATTTGACATCTTTCAATGCAAAGCAGCTAGTTGCTCTTCCCTTTCTCGAACAGCAGCAAGTTCATGAAAATGAATAAGGTCAGTTTCCTTATAATTTTTTGATACGATAAAATAATGCTATTGGGCATTACGCGCTACCTAATAATCGAGCTACCACTAGTGCTACCTGGGTTTTGTTGGGGTGATATGAGAAAATGGGCTAAAATTTACCGACAACTAAATAATCCAGCATTTCATTTGTGGTTTTTTGCAAACTGTCAGTGAGAACTGCGTCCTAGAAAATATTTATGGCGCTTGGGTCGGTTGCAACCTGACCAAGAGGTATCTTATTGCTCTGTTCTTGGGTATTATTATTTTGTTTGAAAAAGTATGTGATGCGTGCAAACAATTTTTGCACAGAGCAGGAAAGACCCTTTCTTGGCCCACTAGTGCTACCTGGGTTTTGTTGGGGTGATATGAGAAAATGGGCTAAAATTTACCGACAACTAAATAATCCAGCATTTCATTTGTGGTTTTTTGCAAACTGTCAGTGGAGAACTGCGTCCTAGAGAATATTTATGGCGCTTGGGTCGGTTGCAACCTGACCAAGAGGTATCTTATTGCTCTGTTCTTGGGTATTATTATTGTGTTTGAAAAAGTATGTGATGCGTGCAAACAATTTTTGCACAGAGCAGGAAAGACCCTTTCTTGGCCCACTAGTGCTACCTGGGTTTTTGAGGGGGATTGGGGTGATATGAGGAAAATGGGCTAAAATTTACCGACAACTAAATAATCCAGCATTTCATTTGTGGTTTTTTGCAAACTGTCAGTGGAGAACTGCATCCTAGAGAATATTTATGGCGCTTGGGTCGGTTGCAACCTGACCAAGAGGTATCTTATTGCTCTGTTCTTGGGTATTATTATTGTGTTTGAAAAAGTATGTGATGCGTGCAAACAATTTTTGCACAGAGCAGGAAAGACCCTTCCTTGGCCCACTAGTGCTACCTGGGTTTTGTTGGGGTGATATGAGAAAATGGGCTAAAATTTACCGACAACTAAATAATCCAGCATTTCATTTGTGGTTTTTTGCAAACTGTCAGTGAGAACTGCGTCCTAGAAAATATTTATGGCGCTTGGGTCGGTTGCAACCTGACCAAGAGGTATCTTATTGCTCTGTTCTTGGGTATTATTATTTTGTTTGAAAAAGTATGTGATGCGTGCAAACAATTTTTGCACAGAGCAGGAAAGACCCTTTCTTGGCCCACTAGTGCTACCTGGGTTTTGTTGGGGTGATATGAGAAAATGGGCTAAAATTTACCGACAACTAAATAATCCAGCATTTCATTTGTGGTTTTTTGCAAACTGTCAGTGGAGAACTGCGTCCTAGAGAATATTTATGGCGCTTGGGTCGGTTGCAACCTGACCAAGAGGTATCTTATAGCTCTGTTCTTGGGTATTATTATTGTGTTTGAAAAAGTATGTGATGCGTGCAAACAATTTTTGCACAGAGCAGGAAAGACCCTTCCTTGGCCCACTAGTGCTACCTGGGTTTTGTTGGGGTGATATGAGAAAATGGGCTAAAATTTACCGACAACTAAATAATCGAGCATTTCATTTTTACCGACAACTAAATAATCTTCAATGGAGTATAGAACTTTTTGCTACTGTATATTACCTTTAAAGTACTTTGGACAAACTAGGCAGACGATTCAATAATAAAGAGATTCAGTGTGCTTAGCCAGAGTGGTGTCAGATATAAATAAAAGTACAAAGTTGTTAACTAGTGAAAACCCATTTGGCAATAGTATAGAAAAAAGAAGTTTTTGTTCGAGAATGATTATATTTTAAATTAACCCTTACTTTGATTATTATTTTCTTGGTATAAAATTCATATCTAACATCACCCTGTTGTCACTTCCCCGCCACGTTGAGGCGACACTGATAGTACTTTTGATTTTGTTTTTATTTTGTGAAGTATATACGTATTATTTAAAAAAATACGCATTACATAGTTATACATTTAAATAAAATCAAAAGTACAAGGGAAGGCCCACCACCACAACTACCAATGAAGCTGTAAGCGATAAAACTGTAATCAAACTGTAAGCAATAAAAAGAAAAATAATGACCCTTTGAATTTCAGCTTAGGCATTCCTTTTGAATTAGATATAAAAACGAAATTTGTTTTGTCGGTTTCTTTTTTGGTCGTTACTGTTGTTAATTTTCAGCTCATGACAGCTTTGGGTAAAAAAGAAGACAAATGAAGAATTAGAAAATTATAATGCTTGAGAACATTGAATCAACCGTGCTGAACCACAGTTGAAAAAAAGTGGAAGATAACAAAATTAGGCAATATTCTAAAGCTAATCTTCAAAACTCTACTAAAATCAAATGTTCTATTCGTGGATAAGAAATACTAATTAGTAATGAATCATTATTGCAACTTAACATAAGTTCTATTCTTTGATTCTGTTTCATAGTTTTTACTTCTTATTTCAGTTCCCTTTCAGTTTGAAAAAAATATATGATAATAATTGTAAAATCATCTTGATTTCTGGAATAAAAATACTATAATATGCGAATAAAATATATTTCTAGAGTAAAAAATTTAGTTTTTTCCTAATGCAGTTTGTATGTTCCCTGCATGTTTTGCAATATTCATCTCACCTCGCTCACTTCCCAGAATATTTGAATAGTTTCATAATACAGCGAATAATTTCATAATACAGTATAGTCTACAACGAATAAAGACAAACTGAAAAATAAATAGCCAATAAATACAAACTGTCGATTAGAAAAGCACCTAGAAACTACAAACTAAAAAGCTCTTAATAACCATGCAAAAAGAAAAATCGAGAAGAGAGGGAGGAGAGTGAGGAGGAGGAGAGAAAAATAGATATTACTTCAACTCATGGTGAAGTTGGAATCAATTATATGAAAACAAATTTAGTAGCTTTAGCAGTTGATTTCAATCTTTTATTATGACCCAAGCACCTATAATATAAAACACACAATAAGCAAAGCAAAGCACATGAGGTAGCATTAACACTTGCAAAGGGAAAGCACATTCGGGCTAAGAAGGTAATAGTACATATTGCTTCTTCTCGATTAAGCTGTCTATAGAGAGGTGGTCGAAGTTTGGTCTAAATCACTCATAAATTCATCTTTTTGATGGGTTTTACAATTCTCTCGTGGCTTGTTTGATGAGCTCTGATGATAGGAGTTTCAGACCGGTGTTCAAGGCTAGTCTGGAGTGCTGGTTGTGCAAATCGGGTTTATTACTGCATTATAAAATGGGCACGTTTGCTTAGGAGTGCATGGTTCATATGGATGGGAGGAGTGACGTGTTGGTGTTATGACAAGAGGCAAAGCACTTGGCTTAGAGGCAGAGGTGATCCCATCTTGGGCAATTCGTACCTCTTTTCTAGTCCCTTTTTCTAATGCTTCATTGGGACCTAGATTACTACTCCTTGGGCACTACACTTCTGATATTACTTCAAGTTGTGAAGGATAGGGCTGGGATATATGAATCCAGTTTCTTCTTAGCAAGGGCCCGGCTGCTCTTCTTAAAAAGTATGAACTTGGATTATCGCTAAATAGCATTAGTGAAATATATTAAAAATTCATCCTTGAACAAGGAATCTAAAAGACAAAAACTTTTTATTGTACATTCAAGTTTTATTAATAAATAATTTAAAAACATTATTAAAACACATTATTCATAGGGCACTGAAATCAATATTATATATGTGAGAAAGGGTTATTTTAAACCCGTCACTATCACTTAAGTGTTTTCTGACGTTTCAATACCTCGATGTTGGAACCTTTGGTCCTGGGTTTTTTCTTCAGATAAATGTCTTTCCTTGTTTCTTTTCTTTTGAGTTCTTTAATTATCTCTTTCCCATCTGTGGAAATGATAAATTATCTCTTAATATTGGCTGCGCCATTTTTCATTTCTTTAACTGCGTAGTTTGTTAAAACCACAAGGTTTTAATTGCGCAGTTACGGGTGACCCATCATAGCTAAAGTTACTTTCAGATAACAAGTTTGGTCCGTATTGTCGAGGGGTGAAAGAAAGGGCATAAAGCTGATTCATTCGAAGTAAGTTGGCTTGATACATTTGAAGTAAGTTGATTCATAATCTTGGACTTTTTAGCCTAGGTGGAGTCCGGCAGCCTAAAGAAGGGCTGAGATTATATTATTTGCAGTAGGAAAAGAGTTGCGAGACATACCGTCATTTACTACATAGACAGGGGGTCCGTTTACCCTCTGATGAGATAGTTAGAGATTTTAGTGGTGACTCAGTGTGGGTGCATTCTTGGTATAGAGTTTAACCGTTTGACCATTCAATCACGTTACCATACCCTGGAGCATGGTATACCGTACAAAAGGTACTAACATACTCTATATTTACGGAACAGTAGTGGTAAGCGCGAGCATTCCATTACAATATTTGTCGCCAGAGAGACTTCCCCTCTAGTAAGTGATGTAGCACCATTTTTGCGCCAATATCTGGTGGCAGTCGTGGCTTACCACTAGAAACCCAATATGTATTATTATTTGAACAGTGGGAACATACCATTTCCTTGGTAGAACGTGATAGTCCAAGGCAAATCACGCCACCGTGTCACTCAATGGTTGGCAAACGACACCTTTCTGGCACAAACTAGCATTCCTAAGGCATTTTCAGACATTTTCCACCAAAAGAACCATGTAAACTAGACTTAAACTTAAAGAATTATACACTACATCGTTTAAACTTAAAGAAAATTCCCAATAGCGTTTCTTCTGATGATTTGTGATAAAATACGCCAGCAGGGCACAATGTACCTTTCTAGTGGCAACATCTGGTACCCGTCATCATCACTTGAGCGTTTTCTGGCGTTTGGATATCACAGTATATATATATTTTTATTTGAACAGTGGGAACATGCTATTTCATTGCTAGAACGTGATAGTCCAAGGCAGTTCACTCCACCATGGCACTCAATGGCTGGCACAAGTTACCCTCTGGAGCAAACTATTATTCCTAAGGTATCTTCAGACATTTTCTTGGTAAAAATGATGCTTCCAAGTGTATTTTGGTAATTTTTCGTTTAAAGAGTATGATTTAGGATGTTTAGTTGTGCTATTTCGCGGTATAGCTTGCCCGTATCACCTTTGTTGGTGTTTCAAAGAGAATTTTGGAAGAAGTTGCTTAATTTGCTGTTTCTTGGTTTGGCTCGTCAGCGTTAGCTTTTTTGGTGTTTCCAAGTGTGTTTTGGAAGTTTTTCGTTTGAAACGTTAGATTTAGGATGTTTAGTTTCACTGCTTCGTGGTTTAGCTTGTCTGTGTTAGCTTTGTTGGTGATTCCAAGTGTTTTAAGTTTTTTGTTTGAAACGTTTGATTTAGGATGTTTAGTTTCAATGTTTCGAGGTTTACCTTGTCTGTTTTAGCGCTGCTGGTGTTTCCATGAGTATTTGGAAGTTTTTCGTTTGAAACTTTAAGATTTAGGATGTTTAGTTGTGCTCTCTCTTGGTTTAGCTTGTCAGTGTTAGCCCTCTTTGTGTTTCAAAGAGTATTTTGGAAGAAGTTATTTAGTTCTTCTGTTTCGTGGTTTAGCATGTCTGTATTAGCTTTATTGGTTTTTCCAAGCGTTTTCTGGAAGTTTTTGTTAGAACACATGATTTAGGATATCTAGTTGTGATTTTTGCGGTTTAGCTTGTCTGTGTTAGCTGTGTTGCTAATTCTAAGTGTGTTTTAGAAGTTTTTCGTTTATAACATATGATTTAGGATGTTTAGTCTTGCTGTTTCGTGGTTTAGCTTGTCTTTTTAAGCGTTTTTGGTGATCCCAAGCGTATTTTCAAAGTTTTTTGTTTTGTGTGTCTGACTGTGTTTGCCTCTCTCTGTGTGTTGGTGTGTCTGACTGCGTGTTTGTGTATGTTTTTCTATTTAGACACAGCAGAGCCTACAGAAGTACCTACAGGATCTTGCTTCGCATTCACTACATGCAACTGCTTAACAGTTCTTACATATGAGCTGCATGTTTTCTGGCATCTGTTTTCGACATTTATAACAAGTGGCTCTTCTGTCCTGCATTAAAAGAGATTCAAGTACCTGGACAGCAAATTTGATTCTATGTTTATTCATTAGTTCAATAGTTTTCTTATTTACCATTTCAGTATCCTCGTTATATAAATCTATGAATTTCTTCGATAGCGTAGATCTTCCTTTTGACGTCTTGTACTTAGAAGGTGATGGAAGATCAATTGACATTGCGCTTCCCAAATAGGTTATTTCATTTGTATAGTCTTGGGCATATTTGACAACAAGAAGCCCACAGCTTGAAGAATCTACTTGTGGAGCTATTCTGCACGAGTCAAGTTCAAGTTCTATGTAGCGTTTATCCACTCCCTTCATCAGATTTTTTAGGTTGGAAAGAACTAGCCTCCCGTGAGCGTGGTTTAACGGCTTCTGGCTATCAAGAAGATAGAAAGTTTTCTTGGAGAAATCACATATTCCCAAAATGAAATGATTCTTGGACTTCGTATTCGTTATATCACACATATTGACACACAATGGAACAAACAAAACACTGCAATCATTCGAAACATCACTAAAACTCTCTCTAGGCGTATCTGGGTAAGTATTCAAAGCATCAATACTTGTCAAGTTGAAAGTAGAGTAGCTATCGATAGTTCTTGCTGACGCACAGCTAGAAGTTACAAGATTCACGAGGTATGAAACAATTCCAGTTGTGAGCCAAGTATCAGGCGTCAGCAGTGATTCAAGGTCTTGAAAGAAAATTGGAAACACGTCTGTGTCCCTCAAGGGAAAACCAGTAGCTCTCCACCAATCTAGTTTCTCTGCGTTTTCTACGATAGCAGAATCGGTAGATTTGACCACTATTCCAAAAAGCCTTTTTAAATGCTGGATCACTTGCTTTGCTTCGTCATACAAATCACTTATGGGCCCTTTAAACGCGTAACCATGACAAAGGGCTGTAGGAATTATAGACTGGTTAGCTTCAACACGAAGATTCGGTCTCCTTACCCTTTTTTGGGGTTTCACCAGTTGAGTGGGGCTATGCAGCCTTTTTCGAACAGACTTCACAAACTGTACATCTTCCGCTTGCTTTGCAACTTTTGAATTATGATTCCCATCAGAGCTTTTCGATTGGGGTTTGGAACTCTTTTTAAGTGAAGCTACTTCAATAATTTCTTTTTTTTCATTTCTGAAACCCGTTTCGAATGTATTCTGCTCCCTGCTTGTTTTCAAGTCAGCTTTCGCAGTTTCATTAATTGACGGTGAAAAACTCCCCTCATTCTGATCATCACTATCAGCAGTAGACGACAATTCCTTGGCTGCTAGAGAATCTGCTGCAGGTTTAATATTGTAACAGTCCTGAATGGTTAATGAGCTTTTTATTCCAGGCCTCACGTGCCTTTTAGATCTCCCCTTCACGTTCTTGAGTGTTTTCAGCTGTATAACTGATTTTTCTGTTACTAGTGCATGTCCTCGAGATCTTAAAACTGCTAGTTTGCAAGGACATGCAGAGATTCCAAAATTACAAGAACAATCATAAACTTCAACCAAACTATTCCTCTTAGCACCCTTTGTCACAATTTTATTTCCTCTAACAGTGATTGTTTCTGTTCGTGGTGTCACAACATTAACCTTCTTTCTAGTCAGATTTGAAACAAGATACACTTGCTTTTCGTTGCAAAATGTAACATGTCCCTTTCTCCATAGAGTTTCTGCTATGTCAACTAAACCACTTTGCTGGCGGTCTTCTCTTGTCGTATTTATTTCGCAAAAGGAATCTGATGCATCTACTTCTTGGACCATACGCAGAAACATTTCATTCCTCGATTCAAGTGGATCTTCTTCCTTCTTGATATGAACTACGTTTTCCTTATGTGCCTTCTCAAGGAGTCTATAATCTCCTATTCCCTTATATCCTCGAGACACGTGTGTATAATATTCATCGTCTAAACAAAGAAGGCCCAAGATACATCTGTCCATTGGTATATCTCGCTTTTGTTGTATAACTCTTTTCATCACAGCATTGAATGACTCTGCGGTATTGTTGGTTATTCCGGAGACTGGATTAAAATCAGGAATCTGGGAAACGATGAAGGCACAATCATACTTCAACATGTCAGATTCCAGATTATCTCGAAAGTAGGTAAATGCAGGGATGGACCATTTCACGAGCCTGTCAGTTCTTATTTGGTAGTACTCATCTTCACTTTTTGATCTTAGCAACTGAAGAATATCTTCTTGAACTACCTTGATGTCTTCTTTAGATGCCCCCATTTTCTGAAGTGCATGTTTTGCATTGATCCGATAGTGTAGCCAGCAATGAGCAGCCTGAATATGAGGAAATATTTTTTTTCTCGCAACCTCTATACCCTTTTCTCTATCACTCACAAAAGAATTTTGCGGTGAATTGATGCTTGGTGCTTTCTTCATTAGAACTATAAACAGCTCTTCGTGCGAATCAGCTGATCTATTTGTGTGAAGTAAAAATGCAATTGGAATCAGAGGTGTTGTCCCCTTATGGTCGAAGTCAGGATGTCGGAATGTCAGAGCTGAAACCCAGTAATTTCCAATGTTATATTTGGTATCATAATAGAACACTATCGGGATACCGTGTTTTACAAAGTAATCAACCTCTAAGATGGCAAATTCTGATATACAGGTGACGGCTGCTTCTCCTTGCCCAAAAAATTTTTCTGTCACAACAAAATCAGTTTCCGTCATAAGATATCGAATCATATTACATGTGTCTTTGGATATCATGCTTTTTCTGGCCAAAGAAAAGGCATCCTTTACCTGCCGCTGACTTCTTGGAACATTTGTCTGCAGCTCATTCACTGTCTTGCTAAACTCGTTATGGAAATGTTCTCGGGGCGTCATTGTTGTGGTTTTTGCTACATTTTTGGCTCTTATTAATACAGATTTCTCAGAAGGAACAAAAGGGATAGCTTTTATTCCTTCTTTCTTTTTATGGTTTCCATGGGGGTCACAATTGGATTTTCTGTCACAAGTACCAACATAATGAATCACCGTATATAGGCAGTGCTCAAGGGGACAGTTGAATGCACATTGCTCATATCGAAAGATATATCTCTTCAAATCAACCATCTTGCCTTCAATCATCCGTTGATTAACTCTCTTTCTGAAGTTTGGATGAACAGAGGGTACAGATACTGAGTGTCCCCCACTACTTCTGCTATAACGGTAACCATCGGCCTTGTAGTCTTGTAAGTATTCAAAACTATCTGAATATACTAAAAAAATACTATCTGCAGTAGGATAGGCTGGAACTTTGTTCTTGCAGAGTCTAAACTTTGATATACCAGTTTCGTGAGCGGTCCTTAAGATTATGGCAGCCTCAGTAGATCTAAGTGCCGATTTCTTGGTTTCGTAAATATGTGGGTCCACTGGATTAGGAAGTGAGGCGCCATGTATTGTTTGAATTACACTTGGTCGATCATTTTGAAAATCTTGTACTTTTTTGGACAAAAAACAAACATTCAGAGAAGGCTTATTAAAAGCCGATTTATTTTTCTCAGGCTGTGTACTATAAATCTGTGTTTCGTAAGAGCCCTGGTAATTGTCTTCACATAATTCATTGGCTATGTATACCGTTTTGTTAACGTTACTTTTTTGTTCTGGGTTTCTTTTATTGTTTTCATCATAGGCGTCATTAATCTGGAACTCATTTTCTACTTCCAGTCGAAAACATTCCACCATATTCTCTTGGTAGTCAACCTTTTCCATGTCCTTGCACTCTTTAGTGTCCATGCACTCTTTAATGTCCATGCACTCGTTAATTTCCATGCACTCCTTGAACTCCATGTCCAGCTTATCATTTTCAAAGTTCCCTTCGGTATCAATCACTGGATTAGGAAGTGAGGCGCCATGTATTGTTTGAATTACACTTGGTCGATCATTTTGAAAATCTTGTACTTTTTTGGACAAAAAACAAACATTCAGAGAAGGCTTATTAAAAGCCGATTTATTTTTCTCAGGCTGTGTACTATAAATCTGTGTTTCGTAAGAGCCCTGGTATTTGTCTTCACATAATTCATTGGCTATGTATACCGTTTTGTTAACGTTACTTTTTTGTTCTGGGTTTCTTTTATTGTTTTCATCATAGGCGTCATTAATCTGGAACTCATTTTCTACTTCCAGTCGAAAACATTCCACCATATTCTCTTGGTAGTCAACCTTTTCCATGTCCTTGCACTCTTTAGTGTCCATGCACTCCATGCACTCCTTGAACTCCATGTCCAGCTTATCATTTTCAAAGTTCCCTTCGGTATCAATCTTTTCTGACACCTTTGCTTTAAAGTGTGTTTGGTAACCATCCTTATTCATTTTAACTCCCTGTTGTTCATCTTCATCTGTGGATTTGCACATTGTACTTACCATTTTGAGCTCACATTCTTTCAAATACCTCTTATTTCTTCTTTCAAGCTTGAGAATTTCATTTTTTTCTTTGTATATGTTGATGGATGTGCCACGAGAGCCTCTTTTCTTCTTGTTTTGACCCATCATCCGAATAGAAATTACGAGTGAAACTAAAAAGACACGTATTTCATTGTCTTAAAAACTACATCCACGAGTCTGTGAAAGGGGATCCAAACTTAAATGAGTAAAGCATTACTAGAGAGCAGTTGGATGTCAAATCCCCCTAAAAAAGGGAACGAAACTGCTTCTCTTTCAATGGCTTGGAACTTTGCTAAAAAAAAATTCAAATGAATTTACTGAAAAAATGTGCATTGTTAGTTTATCGTTTTATGTTATAACGTTGATCCTTACTTTCAGTTGAAAAACATTCTTTTTTTAAATTTGTTTTCTGATCGTTTTTCTAATAATGCTGGTAAATTTTCAATAATACATTAAAAGTACAGTAAAATAAAACAGTTTTTTGTAATAAAAATTACAGTGAAATAAACACTTAAACCGCTGAGCTTCCTGGAATTAATGTTCATTATTTTCAATAGTTCCTTACAGTTATACGGACTATTATATTGATTTTACACTTTTTGTCGTTGATGTTTTGAAAAACAAAAGCACGCTGTTCGAGATACATATAGTTTTCAATAAAACGGAAAGGACATAACATACCTTAGACTTTTATGGTTTGGGAAGGGAGAAAGGGGCAGTAGCCAAACTCCTATTGGTAGTAATTTTTGTTGACCATATAAAATTAGGGGGACAAAAGTATTTTTGTCCCCCCTCGATAAATTCCACCCGGGAAATTCCTCTGAGCCCCCCCTGAAAACGGCCTTGGGTTGCACCCCTTACCGTGTTGGTTTGAGGGATATCAGACCAAGAGAGTGCATTTCAATGCCAAAATAGTCAACAAAATTTGGAGATAGCTATTTTCTTCAAAATAGTTGAAAGGCCCAATAACTGTCTTTTGAGATAAAATGACCCCCTACAGCCCCTGGAGGTAAGCTTTTAAGTTATAACAAATGTCTTTTGTTTTATTTGTTATTGGGAAGTGTGCATACACATATGCTGATATTTATTCCTTAAAATCTTAATTATTTTTATTTCTTAAAATTATAAAAGTGAAAACATTAAAAAAAATTTCAGTAAAGTACAAATTATATTCTAGCTTTTAGAAAGCATAGAGTTTAGAACCCTACTTAGGTTAATTTCTGCTCGTTATGAGTTTGACTTGTTTTAATTTTTGTTTGTTTTGGGTTTCATTTATTATTGATACTGATATATGGTAGTTGTATGCTTGGTAGATTATTTTATTCTATTCTTTTTTCATTTTTGGTTTAATGGAGTTCTTTATTTTTTTTTGGAAACTTATTTTGTGCAAAAAGTTTTTGTGATTAATTTTTTTTCGTTTTATATTGACATAGTTTTTTTCAGGGAGAAAGATTGAGCCTCTTCTGAAGTTAAACAGCCATCCCTTCCATAAGAACCTTAAATACCCCCTGGGCATAAACTATGACCCTTGCCCCTAATCTCTGGGGTCTGTTTCAACCCTAAAAGCCTTGTTATATGATATTTAGACTATTTTGAATAGAAGGGGTATCTCAAAATTTCTAGTAGACGCACTTTAGGACAATACGACGTGTGGGTAGGGTGGAGAGGGTAGCTGCCCTCTGATCACTGACTCTTACTAGATCCCTCTGATCTGAAAAAAATACATTGTGCCAACATCGTTCTTTACTTAGGCACTGCTTCTGCGCTGCCTATGATTTTATTTTTTTTTGTCGTCGATGTATTGAAAAACAAAAGATACATATAGTTTTCAATAAAACGGAAAGTACATAACAGGCTTAAGTCTTTTATGGTTTGGGAAAGGAGAAAGGGGCAGTAGCCAAACTCCTCTTAGTAGTAATTTTTGTTGACAATATAAAAATAAACCAGACTATGCACATAATATTTTTTCAAGAACAATTGTTGCAGTAGAAGCAGTAAACAATAGCGGTGTCTGCTTTGACAATAAACTTGTCAAACACGCAAAGGTTTTTTTTGTAGCTATATAAAAGCTTCTCATTCTAATATTAAGTAACCCTTGTGTTTCAGGAGACAACGTTAGAAAATTTGGGACAACAATTAAAAATAGTCAAACTTTAGCGTAAAGAGCAACGTATCAAGGAGGAGCGAAACCTCCTCATACGAAAATAATTTCTGTTCGTTTTATGTTATAACGTTGATCCTTACTTTCAGTTGAAAAACATTCTTTTTATTTTAATTTGTTTTCTGATCGTTTTTCTAATAATGCTGGTAAATTTTCAATAATACATTAAAATTACAGTAAAATAAAACAGTTTTTTGTAATAAAAATTACAGTGAAATAAACACTTAAACCGCTGAGCTTCCTGGAATTAATGTTCATTATTTTCAATAGTTCCTTACAGTTATACGGACTATTATATTGATTTTACACTTTTTGTCGTTGATGTTTTGAAAAACAAAAGCACGCTGTTCGAGATACATATAGTTTTCAATAAAACGGAAAGGACATAACATACCTTAGACTTTTATGGTTTGGGAAGGGAGAAAGGGGCAGTAGCCAAACTCCTATTGGTAGTAATTTTTGTTGACCATATAAAATTAGGGGGACAAAAGTATTTTTGTCCCCCCTCGATAAATTCCACCCGGGAAATTCCCCTGAGCCCCCCCCCTGAAAACGGCCTTGGGTTGCACCCCTTACCGTGTTGGTTTGAGGGATATCAGACCAAGAGAGTGCATTTCAATGCCAAAATAGTCAACAAAATTTGGAGATAGCTATTTTCTTCAAAATAGTTGAAAGGCCCAATAACTGTCTTTTGAGATAAAATGACCCCCTACAGCCCCTGGTATGTAAGTTTTTAAGTTATAAAAAATGTCCTTTGTTTTATTTGTTATTGGGAAGTGTGCATACACATATGCTGATTATTATTCCTTAAAATTTTAATTATTTTTTATTTCTTAAAATTATAAAAGTGAAAACATTAAAAAAAATTTCAGTAAAGTACAAATTACATTCTAACTTTTAGAAAGCATAGAGTTTAGAACCCTACTTAGGTTAATTTCTGCTCGTTATGAGTTTGACTTGTTTTAATTTTTGTTTGTTTTGGGTTTCATTTATTTATTGATACTGATATATGGTAGTTGTATGCTTGGTAGATTATTTATTCTATTCTTTTTTCATTTTTGGTTTAATGGAGCTCTTTATTTTTTTTGGAAACTTATTTTGTGCAAAAAGTTTTTGTGATTAATTTTTTTCGTTTTATATTGACATAGTTTTTTTCAGGGAGAAAGATTGAGCCTCTTCTGAAGTTAAACAGCCATCCCTTCCATAAGAACCTTAAATACCCCCTGGGCATAAACTATGACCCTTGCCCCTAATCTCTGGGGTCTGTTTCAACCCTAAAAGCCTTGTTATATGATATTTAGACTATTTTGAATAGAAGGGGTATCTCAAAATTTCTAGTAGACGCACTTTAGGACAATACGACGTGTGGGTAGGGTGGAGAGGGTAGCTGCCCTCTGATCACTGACTCTTACTAGATCCCTCTGATCAGAAAAAAATACATTGTGCCAACATCGTTCTTTACTTAGGCACCGCTTCTGCGCTGCCTATGATTTTATTTTTTTTTGTCGTCGATGTTTTGAAAAACAAAAGATACATATAGTTTTCAATAAAACGGAAAGTACATAACAGGCTTAAGTCTTTTATGGTTTGGGAAAGGAGAAAGGGGCAGTAGCCAAACTCCTCTTAGTAGTAATTTTTGTTGACAATATAAAAATAAACCAGACTATGCACACAATATTTTTTCAAGAACAATTGTTGCAGTAGAAGCACTAAACAATAGCGGTGTCTGCTTTGACAATAAACTTGTCAAACACGCAAAGGTTTTTTTCTTAGCTATATAAAAGCTTCTCATTCTAATATTAAGTAACCCTTGTGTTTCAGGAGACAACGTTAGAAAATTTGGGACAACAAAGAGCAACGTATCAAGGAGGAGCGAAACCTCCTCATACGAAAATAATTTCTGTTCGTTTTATGTTATAACGTTGATCCTTACTTTCAGTTGAAAAACATTCTTTTTTTTAATTTGTTTTCTGATCGTTTTTCTAATAATCTACTACTACTACTACTAACAACTCATCGCAGCACCAAGCCGCCTGAGGCCAAAACAGCTACGCACGCTCCTCCTCCACCCCAATCTATTCAAGGCCTCCCTTTTTACACCTGCCCACGAAGTTCCCATTTCCTTTAAATCTTTCTTTATGACGTCCTCCCACCCCAGACGGGGACGACCTGCTTTCCGTTTAGCCCTAGATGGTTGGCCGAAAAGAACAATCTTCGGCAATCTGTCATCCTTCATCCGCACAACATGCCCCAACCACCTCAACCTTTCTTTCATTATAGACCTAGAAAGCGGTATTGAACCACATTTTTCATATAGCCTATTGTTTGAAATACGGTCAGTCAGCCGGGTACCCAGAACAATCCTTAAGCAATTTCTCTGGAAAACATCTAGCAAATCTTCATCCGCTTTTCGGAGCGTCCATGCTTCAGAGCCATATTTGACCACTGTCATCACTGTAGCTTCTAAGATTCTAATCTTGGTTTGTAGACTTATCTTCCTATTCTTCCAGACTTTTTTTAACTGTGAAAAAACACCCTGAGCCTTGGCTATTCTATTTTTAACATCTTCACTGCTCCCACCATCTTTACTAATAATACTACCAAGATAAGTGAAACTGCCCACCTGATCAATCTTTTCATTACCCAACATCACCTTTTCATCGTCACTTATTCCTAGCCTTAGTGACTTAGTCTTCCTAACATTAATTTTCAAACCAATACTAGCACCCTGAACTCGCAAAACCTCTAAAACTTATTCATTTTGCTCACACTATCATCTAGGATGCTTAAATCATCAGCATAATCCAAGTCCAGGAGACTTTTTCCTCCCCATTTGATTCCGTGGTCTCCCATTGCCTTTCCTGTGCTCCTTAAAACAAAGTCCATCAAAATAATCCATATAAAGGGGGATAGAACACAGCCCTGCTTAACTCCTGATTTAATACAAAACCAGCTGCTAACCTCATTTCCTACCTTAACCGCAGCAGTGTTATTCTCGTACATAGCACTAATCACTTTAATGTATTTGTCTGGTATACCATACAAAGATAAAACCTTTACTAAAGCTCCTCTATCAACAGAATCGAACGCTTGCTCATAATCTATAAAACTGAGGACCAAAGGAGTTTGAAAACTTAGGCACTTCTCAATTATTAACCTAAGAGTGAAAATTTGGTCAACACATCCTCTACCTTTTCTAAAACCGCACTGCTCTTCTCTTAAAACTTTGTCTACGGCATCTCTCAGTCTAAAAAGTATCATATTACTAAGCAATTTGCTACCTACAGAGACCAGACTAATGCCTCGATAATTACCACACTCACTTTTATCACCTTTCTTATAAAGTGGCTTAATTAATGCTGGTAAATTTTCAATAATACATTAAAATTACAGTAAAATAAAACAGTTTTTGTAATAAAAATTACAGTGAAATAAACACTTAAACCGCTGAGCTTCCTGGAATTAATGTTCATTATTTTCAATAGTTCCTTACAGTTATACGGACTATTATATTGATTTTACACTTTTTGTCGTTGATGTTTTGAAAAACAAAAGCACGCTGTTCGAGATACATATAGTTTTCAATAAAACGGAAAGGACATAACATACCTTAGACTTTTATGGTTTGGGAAGAGAGAAAGGGGCAGTAGCCAAACTCCTATTGGTAGTAGTTTTTGTTGACCATATAAAATTAGGGGGACAAAAGTATTTTTGTCCCCCCTCGATAAATTCCACCCGGGAAATTCCTCTGAGCCCCCCTGAAAACGGCTTTGGGTTGCACCCCTTACCGTGTTGGTTTGAGGGATATCAGACCAAGAGAGTGCATTTCAATGCCAAAATAGTCAACAAAATTTGGAGATAGCTATTTTCTTCAAAATAGTTGAAAGGCCCAATAACTGTCTTTTGAGATAAAATGACCCCCTACAGCCCCTGGAGGTAAGCTTTTAAGCTATAAAAAATGTCTTTTGTTTTATTTGTTATTGGGAAGTGTGCATGCATTTTTCGGCTGGGGCAGGGAGGACGAATTTTCTGCCGGGAGAATTTTCAATGGAGAGGAAAGCTTCCAGGGGGTGAAATTTTCAGAAGAAATTTTAAACTGGGTGAATTTGCTAGAATTCATATACGAAATTTCTTTATATGTCTTGCTTTCTCTTTACCGATTCAATTTTCGCGTCGAGATGTTAAGGGTAATTGTCCGGGGTAAATTCCGGGGTTAAATTAACCATATCAGATAGAAAAAATGTTTGTGGAAAACTGGTTAGGGTTTACTCAGTCACAAATTAGAACTTATATTTTCCTTATTATGGATCACTATCTATTGATGGCAGCCAAAAATGGGGCAACAAATATTTTTCCATGGTTTTTCCCTATTCTGCTCTCTTTCCTTTGGTTACTTTATAATTACTTTATAGTCCCAAACTTCCAGGCGGGCCATGCCCCCCTGCCTCCTCTTGTCGGTGCCCATGTTTAACATACCTGTCAACACTCTCTAAACTTTAACCTCAATACTTTGAAGATTTTTCAACCTCAACCGTTGAAGGTTCTTTCCCTCAGAAAATACCCCCACCCCCTGCCGCAGCTCATTGGTCTACAAACACTTTCGACTTATAAAAAAAAGTACTTGAACTCTCAATTTCCGATCTAATGAGCACCCTCTGAAGCTTTTGCGACCATGAGGCATAGGTGTGGATGAGGAAGGGATAGTCCTTTCCTATACGAAATAAATTCTGCTCATTTTGGGGTTTAATGTTAATCTTTACTTTCATAGCAACAGCGTACACCAGAAGTATTCCCAGAAATCATAAGGGAGTACATAACAATTTGACATTTTTGTTTATTTTTTCGTTTCCGTTGCATCCCCCCCCCCAAAAAAAAAAATATTCACCGTCATTTTTACTTAATTTGGATAACTTGGCTCCAGCTTTACCACCACCACTCCCCTCCCCCCTTCCCAGGATTTTGAAGAAATTACGGCACGGTCAAAACCCCTATGCATTCCAGAGGCCAGAACATACTTTGCACTTTACTGAATTAAATTTGAAAAAAACTTGTTTATTAGATTTTCGACTATGTTGAACAAAATGGCTATCTCAGAATTTTAATTGGGTAACTATTTATGTTATTTTATTATGTTCATGGCCGTATATTTGGTTTTAAAATACGCTTCTCTATCTATCTATCTAATATGCAGGATAATTAAACCAAACACATTTTGCATGCAGACCCGCTATACTTTAACCCCCCCCCCTTCTAATATGCAAATGTATAGCCCAAATTTATTTCTAAAGTAACGAAGAAACTAACGAAAAAACTGGTGTGTTCTCGAATATTACACAGCGTAAACTTGAGGGAGTGGCGTATAAGACACAAGTATCAAAATTCCTTTCCCCTACGGAAATTAAAAAAAAAATAAAACTCAAATAAAACTCTCAAATTTTGAAAGTCTTATTTTTCACGGGGGGTATTTTCCATGGGGGGGGGGGTAATTTTGTTTTAATTATTTGGTGAGCCAAAATCAAAACCTGCATTAATTCAAAAACGTTCAAAAATAAAATAAAAAAACAAGTTTTTTAATTGAAAGTAAGGAGCGACATGAAAACTTAAAACGAACAGAAATTACTCCATATATGAAAGGGGCTGTCCCATCCTCAACGTCTCTCTCTCTCTCTAATTACGCTAAAGTTTGACTCTTTCTTACAACTCTATTTTTTTAAACAATAAAATTTTAGCGCAAAGAGCGAGACGTTGAGGAGGGGACAGCCCCTGTCATATTAGGAAAAATTTCTGTTCGTTCTAAGTTTTAATTTCGCTCCTTACTTTCAATTAAAAAAACTTTTTTTTTTTAATTTAATTTTTGAACGTATATGAAACCACCGTACCTACCCCCACCTAAACAATGACTCATTACCCTCCCTCATTATAGCTGATACGTAAACACAGATCGCCAAGCACAGCTTAATTTCATTACAAATAAAGCGAATCAACTTGATTGAATCCAGTCCTGCCTTCGTGTGCCATTACTTCTTTTACAACTGGAGAATCTAAAATATAGTTATTCATATTTTTAAACTGGAGCTTGAAACCTCCACGGCAGGGTTATCTGATATGATGTATCTGATAAATAGATTTTCAGTAAGATCTCTTGCTTTTTTTTGGGGGGGGGGGTCCCCTTTTTCAAAAATTAGGCAAATTTTCTCAAATTTTTGGTTTTGGGTGTGGAACAATAAACTGAAAGAATTTTATATATTGATACCAATAGATATATCGAAAGAATTGACTTATTATGTTGATTCCAAATATATTAGTTTCATTAAATTTAATCTTACCCATCAAAAGCTACGGGTCAGAGAAAATTTGTCTGAAAAAGTGGGAGAGACCTTCTTGAAGTCATATAATTTTAATGAAAACCACACCATCAGATTGAAACTGTAGATGTTTCAAGCTCATATCTGCAAAAATGTGGAATTTTGCAATTTTTACCAGAAGAAAAATCACAGATGCGTGTTTATTTGGCTTTTTGTTGTTGTTTTTTTTTCCAGGGGTGATCGTATCGATCTTGTAGGCCTAGAACGTAAGGATAGGGCTCGTTCTAATGGAAATAAAAAGTTCTTGTACCTTTTTTGTCTATATATAAAAATAGAGAACATAGAAATACTGATCTTTTTTTCTGCGCTACCAAAAGTACTGTTTTCATATAACTTTACAGTTTCATGAAATGTAATTAAACAAATAGGAAAGGGTTTTCATCTAAAATAAGGAGCAAGTTTAAAACTTAAAACAAATATAACACCTTTTCAACACCTTGCTCATTAAACAAAAGTATTTGTTTTTTGCGGGGGTTATATGGGAGGATCTTTCCATGAAGGAAGTTTTCATTGGGAAGGAGCATTGCTGTGAAGGGGGTGCCGCATTTCACAGCATTATTAAAGAAAAAGATCAGAAATTAAATAAAAAAACAAGTTTTTCAACTGAAAGTAAGGAGCACCATCAAAACCCAAAACGGACAGAAAATATTACGTATATGATTTGGTTCAACCCCTAGTCAATACTTAGCTCTTCAAGCCAAAGAATTTTTAGTACTTTCATAAGAGCTATTTATTGTAATTAACGGCCTTTGTGATTAAGTAAACATTTTTAAAGAATTGGAACAAAATTCGAACTTTAGCTTAAAGAGCAAGGTATTGAATAGGGGGGGAACCCCCTAATATACGTATTAAAAATCAATGAATATAGAAGTTCGGTACGTAAGTTAATTCGTAAGTTACGTACATTTATTACTAATCAAAACGTTCGTAAATAAAATTAAACAAGTTTTGAAAAATCCATTTAATAAAAAAAAGCAAAATTAATATACAAATTTTGTTTTAATTATTCATGTGCGGTGAGCCAAAATCAAAACCTGCATTAATTCAAAAACGTTCAAAAAATAAATAAAAAAACAGGTTTTTTAACTGAAAGTATGGAACTTCGAATGAGCTCTCTCTTGATTTTATAGGGCCAATGGGTCGGTACGATTACCCCTGAAAAAAAATAAACACGCCTCCGTGATCTTTCTTCTGGCAAAAAATACAAAGTTGCAGATTTTTGCAGATATGAGCTTGAAACATATGTAACAGGGCTTTCTGATACGCTAAATCTGACGGTGTGCTTTTCATTAAAATTATTTCACTTGTAGGGGATGTTTCCCCCCTCTTTCAAAAATCAGGCAAATTTTCTCAGGCTCGTAGCCTTTTATGAGTAATACTAAACTTAATAAAATTTATATATTTAGAATTAGCATTATAAGCCCATTCTTTTGATACATTTATTGACATCAAAACTCCGTTTTTAAAAGTTTCGATTACTATTGAGCCGTATCACTTGTTTTTTTTATTGTTTTTTTTATTACGCATATGTTATTACGTATATAAGGGGGTTCTCCCCTTAGTCAATACCACGCTCTTTACGATAAAGTTAAAATTTTGTTTAAATCACAAATCGCTGAATCACAAAGGCTGTTTAATTAGAATAGATAGCTCTTTTGAAAGCACTATAAAAAACTGTAGCGTAAAGAGCGAGGTATTGACTTGGGGATGATCCCACTCATATACGTAATAATTTCTGTTCGTTTTAAGTTCTTATGTTGCTTCTTACTTTCAGTTGAAAAAACTTGTTTTTTTTAATTTAATTTCTGATCGTTTTTAAATAATGCTGGAAATCCGGCGCCCCCTTCATAGAAATGTCCCTTACCCCAAGGAAACATCTTCCACGGAAAGATTTTCCCGAGTAACCCCCTCCTCCTGCACCCCCCCCCCAACCAGAAAAAAATCCTTCATGAAAATGGCTGTAAACTTCATAATAACCAAAACAATATCTAAACAATGGGCAAAGTTCATAAATTGCAGCCCTTCCCCTGGGAACAGTGGGGAATTCAGTCATCTTAAAAGACATATTTATTAGATTTTCGACTATGTTGAACAAAATGGCTATCTCAGAATTTTAATTGGGTAACTTCGGGGAAAAAATGAGCATGGGAGGGGGCCAAGTTGCCCTCCAATTTTTTTGGTCACTTCAAAAGGGCACTAGAACTTTTAATTTTCCATTCAAATGAGCCCATTTACGATATTCTAGGATTACTGGATTGATACGATCACCCCTGGGGAAATAAAAAAATAAATAAATAAAATAAACACGCATCCGTGATCTTTCTTCTGATTAAATAAAAAAAAACAAGTTTTTTAAACTGAAAGTAAGGAGCGACATTAAAACTTAAAACGAACAGAAATTATTCTGTATATGAAAGAGACTGTCCCCTCCTCAACACCTCGCTCTTTACGCTAAAGTTTTTTATTGTTTTAAAAAATAAAGTTGTGAGACAGAGTCAAACTTTAGCGTAAAGAGCGAGGCGTTGAGGAGGGGACAGTCTCTTTCATATACAGAATAATTTCTGTTCGTTTTAAGTTTTAATGTCGCTCCTTACTTTCAGTTTAAAAAACTTGTTTTTTTTTATTTAATTTTTGAACGTTTTTGAATAATGCAGGTTTTGATCTTGGCTCACCGTACATGAATAATTAAAACAAAATTTTCATATTAATTTACTTTTATTTAGTTAAATGGCTTTCTCGAAACTTGTTTAATTTTATTTACGAACGTTTTTATTAGTAATAAATATACGTAACTTACGAATTAACTTACGTAACGAACTTCTATATTCATATATTTTTAATACATTTATTAGGGGGTTCGCCCCCTAGTCAATACCTTGCTCTCTAAGCGAAAGTTCAAATCTTGTTCCAATTCTTTAGAAATGACCGCTTAATCACAAAGGCCGTTAATTAGAATAAATAGCTCTTATGAAAGTACTAAAAAATCTTTGGCTTAAAGAGCGAGGCATTGACTACGGGGTGAACCCAATTATATATGTAATATTTTCTGTTCGTTTAAAGTTTCGATGTTGCTGCTGTTGCAGTTGAAATACTTGTTTTTTTATATTAAATTTATGATCTTTTTTTAATAATGCTGGGAAGTCCGGCGTCCCCTTCATAGCAATGTCCCTTCCCCATGAAAACTTCCTTCATGGAAAGACTCCTCCCACATAACCCCTGACCCACCCACCCCCCTCCCCCCCACTACCAAGAAAAATCTCCCCTGAAAACGTCTGTATACTTCCAAATAACCAATACTATATGTTAACATTGGGTAAAGTTCATAACTTTCAGCCCTCCCCCCGGGAAGTTCGGGGGATTAAGTCATCCTAAAAGACATACTTATAATATTTTCGAACATGCTGAACAAAATGGCTATCTCAAAATTTTGATCCGGTGACTTTGGGAAAAAAATGAGCGTGGGAGGGGGCCTAGTTGCCCTCCATTTTTTTTGGTCACTTAAAAAGGGCACTAGAACTTTCAATTTCCATTCCAATGAGCCCTTTCACGATATTCTAGGACAACTGGTTCGATACGATCACCCCTGGGGAAAAAAAACAAACAAACAAACAAACAAATAAACACGCACCCGTGATCTTTCTTCTGGCAAAAAATGCAAAATTCCACATTTTTGTAGATGGGAGCTTGAAACCTCTACAGTAGGGTTCTCTGATACGCGGAATATGATGGTGTGATTTTCATTAAGGTTCTATGACTTTTAGGGGGTCTTTCCCCCCTTTTTCGAAAATCAGCCAAATTTTCTCAGGCGCCTAACTTTTGATGGAAAGGATTAAACTTGATGAAACTTATATATTTGAAATCAGCATTAAAATACGATTCTTTTGATGTATCTATTTGTATCAAATACCGTTTTCTAGAGTTTCGGTTACCATTGAGCCAGGTCGCTCCTTACTTACAGTTCGTTACCACGAACTGTTTGACAAAAAATACAAAATTCCACATTTTTGAAGATAAGAGCTCGAAACTTCTAAAGTAGTGTTCTCTGATACGCAAAATCCCATGGTGCGATTTTCATTAAAGTTCTTTTACTTTTAAGGGTATTTCCCTCTTTTTTCTTAAATCAGTCAAATTTTCTTAGGCACATAACTTTTAATGGGTAAGACTAAACTCGATATAAACTTATATATTTTAAATCAGCATAAAGATTTGACTTATTTGACATATCTATTGGCATCAAAATTCTGTTTTTTAGAGTTTTGGTTACTATTGAGCCAGTTCGTTACCACGAACTGTTAGAAAGAAAATACAAGTGAATGTGGTTTGTCAGTTTAATATACATATGCTGATAGTTATTCCTGAAAATCTTAATAGTATTTGGTTTACAGTCTGTGATCTCATGATCTATGAATTTTTACTTCTGTCGATTTTTATCTAAACAAACAAACATGGCTACAACCCCTGGAGCAAAGTGGAATGGTAACCAAAAGTTTTGCTTTAACATCTGAATTGAAAGGAAAACTTCAACGCAAGCAAATTGAAAGATTTTGCCGTTATAATTTGCGTAATTAGCTAATTTGGGATGGCCACGACGTTTTTGAACCATAACTCAACATCTGATAATAAGCAGCTCTTACTAGTCTATCTTCATTACACCTAATGAGCTTCAACCAAAATCTAAGCATCACAATAGACCTACGTAGTTTTAACAAAAACAAGTCCATATTACCTTTCAGAATCTGTGAATGAGTTGTCTCAAAAAAAGCATATGCTATGCTTTACCCCCACCCCCTCCCCTAATGTATAAATATATAGCCCATTTTTGTTTCTAAACTATTATATAATTAAACAATTACTTACAAGAATTTCCAACTTTTAATATTCCAATTTCTGAGGTATACACAAAATTTGACTCGCTTATAAGATATGTTGCTCGTTTTAGTTCTAGATTTCAAAAGAATATTGTCCCAGTCTTTATCTATCAAAGAAAAGGTTGAAACACCCTAAAGGCAATAAGATAAACGATGCCAGAAGAAACGCATGGGAACAGAGTTATCTTTTAAGATAACTCTGTCCCAAATGACTTCCACTAATTTTCGCTGAATTTTCGAAACAGGTCTTTAAGTTTTAACGTCGTTCCTTATTCTCAGTTAAAAAAGCTTGTTTTTTTATTTATTTATTTAGGGACAGGTGAAATAATTCCCTAAGCCTAAAGGCACATTTCTATTGAGCTAGCAAAATATGCCACAAATACGTCTGGACATTCGAAGCTGTCCGCTAAATTTACCCCCCTTGGAAAATACCCCCATCCCCCGGTGAAAAATACCCCCCAAAGAAAACACCCCCCTCCCCGTAAGTAACCCGTGGAAAAAGAACCCCCCCCCCTCTGTGGAAAAATAAGTCTTTCAAAATTTGGGAATTTTATGACTTTTGTTTTTTATTTTCCGTGGGAGGAAGAAATTTTGGTACTTGCACAAATGTGTCTGGACATTCGAAGCTGTCCGCTAAATTTACCCCCCCCCTGGAAAATACCCCCATCCCCCGGAGAAAAATATCCCCCAGAAAATACCCCCCACAGAAAACACCCCCTCCCCGTAAGTGACCAGCGGAAAAAGACCCCCCCCCCCTCTGTGGAAAAATAAGTCTTTCAAAATTTGGGAATTTTATATGACTTTTGTTTTTTATTTTCCATGTGGGGAAGAAATTTTGGTACTTGTGTATTATACGCCACTAAATAAAGTCACTATTATGTCACTTGTCTTTGTCTTGTCTCACGCTAAGTTGAAAGAAACGAACTAAGAAACAAATTTGTTTTCGAGTTTTACAAAGCGTTAATTTGAGTGAGTGGCCTATAATACACAAGAAACAAAATTGCTTTCCGCTAGGGAAAATAAAAAAACAAAACCAAAATAAAAATATCAAATTTGGAAAGTCTTATTTCCCACTGGGGGTATTTTCGGGAGGGGGTATTTTCTTAGGGATATTTTCTGGTGAAGTATTTTCCAGGGGTCTATTTTCCGTGGAGGGGGTAGAACTATTTTCTTGAGGGGGTATTTTTTAGGGTGGTAAATACTGGGAGGAGGGGGGGGGGGTAAACTCCTAGAACCGGGTGAACCAAGTTTAAGCAAGCAAGGTAAAAGTAGAGTTAGAAGCAAAACTTAAAAACTATTTGGATTTATTTCTACCCATGTTTGGCTCAATGGAGCTCTTTACTTTTCTTTGAAAAATTTGTTTTGTGGAAAAAGTCTTTAAAATTAATTTGTGTTCGTTCTTTATTGACATTAAATAAAAAAACTTTTTCCACAAAATAATCTTTCAAAGGAAGGCCTCTCAATTACTTGGACTATCTGTCTTGGCTTTTCTCTGTTTACAATTAACCAGCGTCTTGATTCAACCTATGCAACCTATTGCAAAATACTTGATAACTTCAATTCAAAATCAAAAAACTAGAAATGAACTCCGTTAAACTAAGAATGAGCGAAATAGAATCAAATGACCTGCCAAGCATAAAACTATTACCAATCATCCTCATTAAATAAATGAAACCCAAAACGAACAGAAATTAAATAAATAACCGAGTCAGAGTCAAAACGAGCAGAAATTAACATGAGTAGGGCTCAAAACCCAGGGGCGTAATTTGATGTGGGGCATGGAGGGGAACTACCTCTTCAGAACCAAAGCCCTCCCTCGACCTAAGTCTGCCCCTCACCCCAGCAGAAATGTAGATTCTGCAAAAAATCTTGTCAAAACTAAGATAAGCCTGCATAATTCAAGTATCCTGAGAAACGTCAATGGGAATCGGATATATAATAATTTTCTTCTCCACATTACTGAGAGAGGGGAAAACTGCCTCCACCTGGCCCCATCAAACGAAGCCCCTGGGAAAACTCCCTCTATATAAGACTAATATATGTTCGTATTGAGTTATAACGTCGCTCCTTGCTTTCAGTTGAAAAAACTATTTTTAAATTTAATTTCTGATCTTTTTTCAAATAATGATGGTAAATTCTCTCCCTGCATGATAAAATTATCTCCTCTTGCAGTAAAATCAACCGTAGAAGGTTCTTTCCCTCAGAAAATACCCCCACTCCCTGCCGCAGCTCATTGGTCTACAATCACTTTCGACTTATGAAAAAAAGGTACTTGAACTCTCAATTTCCGATCTAATGAGCACCCTCTGAAGCTTTTGCGACCATGAGGCAAAGGTTTGGATGAGGAAGGGATAGTCCTTTCCTATATGGAATAAATTCTGCTCGTTTTGGGGTTAAATGTTACTCTTTACTTTCATAGCAACAGCGTACACCAGAAGTATTCCCAGAAATCATAAGGGAGTACATTTCAATTTGGCATTTTTTCTTTTTTCGTTTCCGTTGCACTCCCCCCCCCCCAAAAAAAAAAAATATTCACTGTCATTTTCACTTAATTTGGATAACTTGGCTCCAGCTTTATCACCACCCCCCCCCCCCTTCCCAGGATTTTGAAGAAATTACGGCACTGTCAAAACCCCTATGCATTCCAAAGGCCAAAACATACTAAAATTAAATTTAAAAAGAACAAGTTTTTTTTTACTGAAAGTAAGGAACGACGTTAAAACTTAAAACGAACAGAAATTATTCCGTATATGAAAGGGGCTGTGCCCTCCTCAACGCCTCGCTCTTTACGCTAAAGTTCGTTATTGTTTAAAAAAAATAAAGTTGTGAGAAAGTCAAACTTTAGCGTAAAAAGCGAGGCGTTGAGGAGGGCACAGCCCCTTTCATATACGGAATAATTTCTGTTCGTTTTAAGGTTTAACATCGTTCCTTACTTTCAGTTAAAAAAACTTGTTTTTTTTATTTAATTTTTGAACGTTTTTGAATTAATGTAGGTTTTGATTTTGGCTCACCGTACATGAATATTAAAAAAAAATTGCATATTAATTTTACTTTTTTTTTATTAAATGGCTTTTTCAAAACTTGTTTGATTTTATTTACGAACGTTTTGATTAGTAATAAATATATGTAACTTACGAATTAACTTACGTAACGAACTTCTGTATTCATTGATTTTTAATACGTATATTAGGGGGTTTGCCCCCTGGTCAATACCTTGCTCTTTAAGCTAAAGTTCAAATTTTGTTCAAATTCTTTAAAAATGACTCCTTAATCTCAAAGGCCGTTAATTAGAATAAAAAGCTCTTATGAAAGTACTAAAATTCTTTGCCTTGAAGAGCGAGGTATTGACTAGGGGAAAAACTTGTTTTTTTTTTAAATATAATTTCTGATCTTTTTCTTTAATAATGCTTGGAAATGCGGCGCCCCCCACATAGCAATTTCCCTTCCCCAATGAAAACTTACTGCATGGAAAGATCCTCCCATATAACCCCCGACCCCCCCCCCTTCCCACCTACCAGAAAAAATCCCCCTGAAAACGTCTGTATACTTACCAATAACCAATACTATATGTTAACATTTGGTAAATTTCAAAACTTTCAGCCCTCTCCCCAGGGATTCCTGGGGATTAAGTCATCCTAAACGACATAGTTATCATATTTTTGACCATGCTGAACAAAATGGCTATCTCAAAATTTTGATCGGGTGACTTTGGGAAAAAATGAGCCTGGGAGGGGGCCTAGTTGCCCTCCATTTTTTTGTCACTTAAGAGGTTGCTAGAACTTTTAACTTCTGTTCCAATGAGCCCTCCCATGAAATTCTAGGACCAATGGGTCGATACGATTACCCCTGGGAAAAAAAATAAACACGCACCCGTGATCTTTCTTCTGGCAAAAAATGCAAAATTCCACATTTTTGTAGATAGGTGCTTGAAACCTCTACATTAGGGTTTCTGATACGCTGAATATGATGTTGTGATTTTTATTAAGCTTCTATAGCTTTTAGGGGGTCTTTCTCCCTTTTTTCAAAAATCAGCCAAATTTTCTCAGACGCTTAACTTTTGATGGGTAAAACTAAACTTGATGAAACTTATATACTTGAAATCAGAATTAAAATTTGATTCTTTTGATGTATCTATTGGTATCAAAAATCCGTTTTTTAGAGTTTCGGTTATAATTGAGCCGGGTCGCTCCTTACTTACAGTTCGTTACCACGAACTGTTTGATATATTTTTTGGGTTAAGAGATTTGGGTTAAGAGAATAAGAGATTTGCGTCTCATATGCCATCTTCTATTCAAAGTACAAACACCATAACTCGTAATTAGCAGACCCATATATACGATCGATATGTCTTTGTATCCTTGGCAAAAGCCAAAACAAGAGACATTCAAGTTTTGTGATAAAAACCAGTTTTTTGACATGATGCCTATACATGCCACATTTCGATAGAGTCGTTTTTGGTTTAGAATCGGCATATCATCACCTTCGTATTAGCTTAAGAAACAAAACAAGTCTTGTGACGTCAGCTCTTAAACATGCCCCTTTTCGACAAGAATTCATTTTTGTTTCTATGCGGCCATGCCACACAAAAACCTGTTTCAAACATGCCACAAAGCGGCTGATCCTGTTTTCGACCGACCCTATAGAAAATACAATTTATATATAAAAACAAGTTTCTAAACTATGGAATAAACAGGTACACAGTCATGATATTACTTTGACATGCACCTAC
>JAPEVW010000263.1:197500-199370 GCA_027921565.1 Artemia sinica | reverse complement strand
TTAATTATATTATTGACCGTTTTCAAGGAATTCAGTTTAAAATGTTTGGTTTTTGGTTTATGCGATGGAGAGGCTAGGTTTGCTGAAAATATTCTAAAGTAGATGGTATTTTATGACTGGAGAGAAAGAGTAGGTTGGGCCTTTTTCGAATAGCCAGTTGAATATTAGGAGAAATTTTTAAAGGGTTTCTAAATTTTGCAATGCCTAATTTCTGTTTCTGATGAATGCGCAGCATTGTTATTTTTTATTTCTTTAGATTTAGGCTATTTAGTTGGGTGTTTTTTTTTTTTTCGTGTGTTCTTATATAGAATCTATATATCTATTATGTATCTACGCCTCTGTATTTCCCGTGACATAAGTCGCAAATTGCGTTTCTTTATCAGTTTTAGGGATACTCCAATTTAATTCATTTCTTTTTTAGGGTTTCTCAGTCCTTCACCACTGTTTGTCAGATGCAGTTTTAGTGGTTGTCGACTCTATTCAATTAGTTTAAGCTTACTGCCTAGTTTTCATTCTCCTTAGTTTTGACACATGAAGTGCTTTTTCTACGTGTGTGTTTTTCCCATAGCGTTATTTTTTCTGGGTGAATCTAGATGGAAATATAAGCAAAGAAAGGGTAGGTGATCCTTTCGTACACTGTTAATATGAATAAATGACTTCTTTTCTTTGGGGAAATAAAAAAAACTAAACTGTATATATCGTCGCTGTTAATCTCTAAACGTCGTATCTGACAATTTCCCCCTTCTGAGTTAATTGCCAAAAAACTACTTGCTAAGCTGTTCTCGTAACGGGAGGCACAGAATAATGTAGATCATAAGGATTCGTAAGTGAGGTTAAACATGCTTTGCTCTTACTGATCCTCCAAATGAATGTAGCTTCAGGTAGTAAACGATTTATGACAATTATTTAAGAGAGTTTGAGAATGTCAGATTACAACCTTTAGGCGTAACAGCAACAATATGAATTCGGTTTAATCTTTTTTTTATTTTAGACTTTTTAAAGTTTTTATCCTGAAATGTCGTTTTGACAGTTTTCCATGAAATATTCTGGTAACGATTAGCCCTTTTAACATGATGGGCGTTAAACTCTTAAATATTTGAACGTGGCCACTTTACATTAAGTGAAGTGCAATCAAGGGTTCAGTGAATATAGCGAGGTTAAGGTAGTGAGAGGTCAAGGATATAGCGTGAGGAATGGAAGGCTAAAGTATCTGTACTCCATTCTCTAAAGGAATGTCAACAAATTCAACAAGCTATATAGTTTCAAGTAAGTTAATCGTGAGAGCTCCGACCTCTCGGGAGGAAGGGCTGCATTAAATGACATTCTTGTCAATCTTTGAAACGATAATAAACCATAGAAAAAAACTAGCTTTTCCAAGTTTCCATGCGGACCCTCATAATTATATTTCAGAATTATATAATTATATAAATTATAATTCAGAATATATAAATATATAATTATAATAATTCAGACAATATTCAACAAGAAAATTGTTTTGTTGTTTTTTTCTTGAGTATTGCAACCCTCGGATTACTTAAAGCTTGTTTCCCCTATTGTTCAATGTCAGAAAATAATGAATTGCTCCTGAACATTCCTTGACGTCTGCACCCCAAACAATTTTTACTCCCTGGGAAGCCACAAGTACTTTAACGGTTAAGAATGGCTGGGGACTAATTCGGGAGTATATTTTTTGTTTGGGGGGGGGGCTAACGTTTTTGAGTGGGCCAAATAAATTGAAATCCACCCACCCTAAATAGGTTAATAATATATCAATTCGGAGAAAAATCATAGTTTCCGGCTAAGTATTTTGTAACTATTAGGTGAATAAATACAAATGATTTACTATAACTCCCAAATCCATCTATTTTTG
>JAPEVW010000263.1:97500-192500 GCA_027921565.1 Artemia sinica | reverse complement strand
TTTCTCTGTAATCTTTCGTATTTTAGGGAGATGGTCTCAAAACCTAGATACCCCCCTCTATATTTTGTCATGTTCGGGGCAGTGGCCTCATGTAAGGTGATTGCCATTTACCAAAGAAACAACATGTTGAATCAAAAACGCAGACCATGTAGACCTCCTTATGTATACTTACTACTTTTTTTACTACTAGTACTGATTTTAGCAGCTTGTTTCGTACTGAATCAGGAGTTACGCAGTGTTGTGTTCTATCCCCCTTTATACGGATCATTTTGATGGACTTTGTCTTAAGGACCACAGGAAAGGTGATGAGAGAACCCGAAATCAAATGGGGAGGAAAAACTTTCCTGGACTTTGATTATGCTGATGATTTAAGCATTCTAGATGAAACTGTGAGCAAAATGAATGAACTTTTAGAGGTTTTGCGAGTTCAGGGTGCTAGACTAAGTTTGAAAATCAATGTTAAGAAGACTAAGTCGGTAAGGCTATCAATAAGTGAAGATGAAAAGGTGACGTTGGGTGATGAAAAGATTGATCAGTTTGGGCACCTTCACTTACCTTGGTAGTATTATTAGTAAAGATGGCGGGAGCAGTGAAGATGTTAAAATAGAATAGCCAAGGCTCAGGGTGTTTTTTCACAGTTAAAAAAAGTCTGGAAGAATAGTAAGATAAGTCTGCAAACCAAGGTTAGAATATTAGAAGCTACAGTGATGACAGTGATCAAATATGGCTCTGAAGCATGGACGCTCCGAAAAGCGGGTGAAGATTTGCTAGATGTTTTCCAGAAAATTGCTTAAGGATTGTTCTGGGTACCCGGCTGACTGACCGTATTTCAAACAATAGGCTATACGAAAAATGTGGTTCAATTCCGCTCTCTAGGGCTATAATGAAAAGAAAGGTGGCTAGGGCACGTTGTGCGGATGAAGGATGACAGATTGCCGAAGATGTGTTCTTTTCGGCCAACCTTCTAGGGCTAAACGGAAAGCAGGTCGTCCCCGTCTGGGGCGGAGAGGACGTCATAAAGAAAGATTTAAAGGAAATGGGAACTTCGTGGGCGGGTGTAAAAAGGGAGGCTTTGAATAGATTGGGGTGGAGGAGGATCGTGCGTAGCTGTGTTGGCCTCAGGCGGCTTTGTGCTGCGGTGAGTTGTTAGTAGTAGTAGTAGTAGTAGTAGTAGTAGTGTCATCCTTCATCCACAGAACGTGCCCTAGCCATCTCAAACTTTCTCTCAATCTCAACCTTTTCGTACAGCCTACTGTTTGAGATACGGTCAGTCATCCGGGTACCCAGAAAAATCCGTGGACAATTTCTCTGGAAAACATATAGCGGAGGACGTCATAAGAAAGATTTAAAGGAAATGGGAACTTCCTGAGAGGGTGTAAAGAGTGAGGCTTTGAATAGATTGGGATGGAGGAGGAGCATGCGTAGCTGTGTTGCCCTCAGGCGGCTTGATGCTGCCGTGAGTTGTTAGTAGCAGCTGGGAATGCTCCGCCTCCACTTAGAATTGACCTTCTTAATCGTTTTCTAATTAACAAAGTTAATCGTTTTTGTCTTATTTGTGTTGATCATTCTCTAATATTCATTTGGAACATGTCCATGTTGTGTATTAAACATATAAGGACTAAACAACTTAAAAAAGACCGAAAACTGTTAAAATTCAAAATCTTTGTCGTTGTTGTTTCAAGATAATTTCATATTTGATGTATTTATTTTCAAGAATAGATTATCTCTATTCGTATTCTTTTTAATGGTCACCTACTGTTTAGAGAGAATATTTGTTTAAGTTCAAGTTTTTAGTTTTAACATTCAGAAACAAATAGATAAAACCAATTTATCTTTGTTGTGGGTTTTTCGTCGTGAGAAAGTCCACATAACTTCTTACTGAATAAGTCAGTCAATTAACTTAAAATATTTTTAATAAAGCAAATTAAATAGCCTATAACCTATATATTACGAAAAAAATGGATTAAAAATTATAATAGATAAATACAAATACAGAAGAAAAATAATAATATCAAATCCAATATTTATCACTCATCAACGCACTACTCCCACCTCTCAGCAACCCTTTCTCCAACACTACCTTGTCCTCCTGCCCACCATTTTCTATTCAATGAACAAACAGACAAATATTGTGTCTGTATATATCGGTGCGTTTGAGAGTGGCAAGATTACTTACCCGACAAGCTCCATTACTTATCATTAGCGTTTCATGAGGTGTAAATGAAGTTAGAGGCTACGAGGATTAGTACATGAAACGGTCTGGATTAGGTGTCGGCAGGGGTGCCACTAGGGGGGGGGCTCCCCCTAAGGGTCCTCAGAAAGGACTTTTGTCGAGCGAAGCCTGACAAACGTCGCTATGTTTTGGTGCAAAGTGAAGCTTCTGGAAGGCATTACTGAGGGTCCTCAGAAAGGACTTTTGTCGAGCGAAGCCTGACAAACGTCGCTATGTTTTGGTGCAAAGTGAAGCTTCTGGAAGGCATTACTGAACTTACTACTTCATGTTCGCAAAGTCGACAGAAACTTATTGGCCCCCTAAAAAACTACCAGTCAAGGGATCCCTACAAAACTTGGTATTTTGTCGGTCCAGTTTAATGTCATAAAAAACTTCCGTCGGGCGAAGAAGAACAAAGTTTACTGCTTCATCTGCGCAAAGTCGACAGAAACCAATTGCCCCCCTGAAAAACGACTTGTTGAGCCCCTACAAAACTTGGTATATAGTCGGTCCAATCTAATGATTAAAGACTCCCCTCTGGCGAAGGACTGCGAAATTTAATACTTCATCTGCGCAAAGTCGCAGATGATCCATTCTACGATTTTGCAAGGAACATGAGTGGGCGCTTTGATGGAGCACAAGCTCACATTTCCAAGAAGTTAGGAAGAAATATTCAGTACATAAGATGCCTAGCCCACAGAGGGAACATTATCGTTCTTTTTGCGGAGATCTACAAAAGCGCTGGAAGTATTATTGAGCTCACCGAGTTGTTCTCTCTCGCGAAAAAGAACACACTAGGGTTGCGTTTAATTTACAGAGCATTCACTTTTGCAAAACTATTGCAGTGAAATTGGCCGAAGGTGAAACGAATATTTAGCAAGCTGAAAATCGTCAAGAACAGTTTGAGTTCAACTATTGGAAACGATCGACTTGACCATCTCATGCTCATGATGCCAGAAAAATACGTACTGGAAAAAATAGAGCTCAACCTAGTTTGAGAAAACTGGGAAGTTGAAAAGCCGCGCAGCCTTATAGTTTAGCTTATTTTCTTTGTCTTGATTTTGCTTTTATACAATTTTCCGCTACTAATAAACATTATTTTAACACATAAAAAACGAAGTAACAAATTTTGTTTTTCGTCCGCACCTACTCGAATTTGCCGGCACGTTTTTGGACGTACCCCCCCCCCCCACCAAAGGTAAAAGTCTATTAAGACCCCTGTCTGTCGGATAAGTTGCACCTGCTAAGCCCAGATAATGCTGGATTCGGCTAGTCATCCATAAGCGTTTCAGCTAGTACGTGACAGAATAAGTATTTGTTTTTGTCTTTCATGAATTGCATTTGTGGAAGCTCGTCTGAGCTAGATAAGAGATATTCAAACACATTATTTGTAATTCTTGTCTACTTTCAGATGAATGATGGCAAAATGTTACTCCTAGTTCAAGTTATATCTGACTTTATGGGTCTTCAGTTTTTCTACATGGTTACAAACACCGGCAGCTGGCTAGATATTGGCACTTCCATTTCACATTTTGTTATTGTTGAGCTAACGGTATTGTTCATTCTTCTTCTTAATATTTTGAGCAAGATCCTAGTTCGTTCTAGCATTGATTTATAATCAATATATTTTATAATTTTTTATTTATAATATGTATTTTTTTTTAACATTTTTCTTTAAAATATACTTGTTTAACATTAGTGTTGTGTTATTCTAAGGTTGTTTATATAACTTGATAGCTTTGAAGACGATTGCTATTATTGTTATTATTTTTAATGTTAATGTTAAGATGATGTGTGTGGACATTTTTCTTTAAAATGCCAAATAAAAGTGAAAGTTTTTGCTCATTTTAATTCTAGGTGTTTATTTATATATCATATAAATAGAGTGCTTATTTTATAAGTAATTTGCTTTAGTCATTCGTCGTCCATTAGTGTTTAATCTAATCATTAAGTATTAATATTACTCATTGTTCCTTAACCGTAATTACTGGACACATCAGGTTAGAGAATAAGTAAGAGGTAATGAGTAATAGTTATCCCTCATTGAACCGCCTTCGTCACAGAAATATCCTCCCCTATTTTATTGTTTCTTCAGGGATAGATTCCCTTTCCAAGTGGCAGCACATGTATCCAAACTGCAGCCTATTGTCTCGCAACATACTTTTTATTTCGGCTTTATAAAATATTATAATTCAAAAGTATGAGTGGGGTTAGGTCATGTAGCTTTTGAACTTGGGTAAATTTAAGGTCGAATTGACTTGCTGATTTTTGTTTTTGTCTCTGCGTTCTTCGTATAATTTAGTATTATTATGAAAAGAGCAGTTTCGGCATGTTGCCGGTATTTGAGTCTTTTCCTTTTAAAAAAAAATTTTCCCCTACATTATCGGGAATTCGCACCCGTGACTGGCTGGTATATGTAATCAAATTAGCAACTAACAATAAAAGTAAATAAAAAGATAATGACCCTAGAAGTAGAATAAAAACTTTTGTCAAAAAAGCAATAGTTAAAAAAAATTGGCGTTAAGGATTTAATAAATAATGATTAACCATCAAAATTATTGACAAAACATACTGGTTTAAATATTTACATTATTTTTTCGGTTGTTTAATTCACTTATTCAATACCTTTCTCTTTGTTATTAGTAATATAAGCTTCAAAAATGAGCTATATTAAGCGTCATGAGAGATAAATTTTAAGAGATGTTAGCAAACGCTGGTCCGGACTTCCTCAAAAAACGTCGTTGGTTGTTTTAAGTTGTGCGGTAACTCTGGTAGTGACTATACTCCTCAACCAGTAGAAGTAAGTTTTCTAGTTGGATTTTTATAGTATTTATTTAGTTATTTTATTCTTTTACCTACAAAAATAAATAAAAACAGAAAACAACACAAAAATAAATAAAAACCACTACATAAAAAAGATCACTTAACCAACCTCAGGGAGGTAAATTGAAAAAGAGGTTCTTATGCAGAAATAAAATTCAAAGTTCTCACACACAGAGTCTCACTCAGACCCTTTGGTTGAGGTTGAATTTGAGGTGATCAAACTTGTGCCCTATGTTTTGGTCAGTACCTTCACTTCGCAGAATTTAGTCTGAAATTCATCGTTTTTGGGCTTCGGCAGGGTCTGTTTTAGATTTTTTAAGAATTTAGAACTTCTCATAACTTTTGAACTTTTCCTGAATTTAGTGCTGTTTTAACATGAATTTGGGCTCTGGGGACAAAAAGCTCCTACTGCCCAAAGTACATTTAAAGCTAAGTGATGCTTCTATAAGATTTTATCCCCTTTAAAGATTATCCATGTTTTAATTCTTTTCACTTCAGTACTACCCCTTTGTTGGAAAAAAGAATTATAAAACTATATATTACAATATAATAAATAAATACCTAGTGTGTGACGTATTTCACACCACCGCAAGTTTTTGCTTTATTCCCCACGTATGGTATTGAAATCAGCGGTTCTACTTTCTTTTCCTCTATTATCTTGCCTGAAATCCTAAAAATCTCTCAAGGTCCAAAACTCCTAACCGAGAGTTTATTTCTACAAGTTGAGGAGATAGTTACTACCAAGGTTGTCGCACAACTGAAAACAAATCCATTTGGGATCTAGGGACAAGGTTATAGGAACACTAACAGTAGAAAACCGACATAGTAGTTGACATTGTGATCTGTGAATCAAGCTTGCAAAGAAAAAGATAAAAATTTCATATAAAAAATATAAAACCAGAATATTATAAGAAAATGCTTGGGAATAAACAAGTCTTTACATACCCTTTTTATATTCGCCTCTTAAAATTTTGATGTTCCACATTTTTAGGGCATCTTTGCATTAGAATAAAAAATAAAAGAAAAACTGGGAATATTCGCAAATCTTTCCTTTTTTATGGACAGGTGTGAATACAGTCCGACTAAGGCGCAAAATTTTCACCTGTATCAAAGTTACTGTTCAGATAAAACAACAAAAGTCATAGGTGCCAGAGTCTTTCTTATGCATATGTTTACCGTTTAATCATAAATTTAGCAAAATTCCTTCAAAGAGTTATAATGTCTTGTTTCGGCTTCTCCACTCAAGTAGGATGATGTCAGACACGCCCTTTCTTTCTGATCATTAGTGATATAAGCTTGAAAAACATGAGCTACACGAGTCGTCACAGAAGATAAATTTTGAAGATGTGTTTAGCAATTGCTGGTCAAGACTTCCTCAAAAAACGCCATGGATTATTTTTGGGTGTACGGCAACCCTGCTAGTGACTATCTCCTCAAATAGCAGCAATAAAGTTTCACCACTAGGAAAAACTTGGAGAGTCAACTGAATATTAGGGCTGTTATTTTGCTCATCATTGTGCTAAGGTCTGTCGACAAAGAGTGCTTTTAAGGGAAATCTTAGGACTAAGATCTTGCTTCTTATACCGTTCTTTTCCAACGTCTTTCATCATTTTGCTCTGATCACTGGTCTAATAACAATGATGATTGTATCATCAAAGTCCTCTCATCATTGTTCTATCTGGCAGCAAAATGGCGTTCTATCCACTTTTTGCTAATATCAGTGAGCTGTAAGATCTTAGAACAATGATGGACTAAAGAACGGTAATCTATGCAGAATAATGTAAGATCTTAGAAGTAAGATCTTAGTGCTAAAGAACGGAGTTAATATATTATTAATATCCACTTATAACATACTGAGCAAGCGCAATAGGACAAGGGAACAAAAAAAACATTTTAATAAGCTCACCATTTCTAATCACCATTTAATTTTCTTACGAAAATGTCAGAATCCATTTGAATTTTTTTTTTTATATTAATCAAGACTTAACTTCTTTATACACCAAAGCAGGAGTAAGTTTGCTTTCACAGCCAGCCAGATCAAGGCTCATATTGCACAGAGTTTGTTGGCAGGCTGGCTCTCACACCATCCTAAATCCTGCTAGTGGGACCTACATAGTTTTTGACCGACAAGTCTCTGAAAATGTGTATCTTTGACTAGGCTCAAAGTTCTACTGAGTGAGAGCATACCTCGTTTTACATTGATTAAGGACTTGGCTCGTTTTTACACGAGCCAGTTAATTTTATATTTGCAAAAAAATTATGCAAATATTTCGGCCAAAATCTCCACTTGACCGTCCTCAGTGCAGAATAATACTGATAAAATATAAAAAAAAACAAACCTTAAAACAAAACACAAAACTAATATAAGATGACCCTTTCAGAGTAACGGTGAAAGGGTAAGTGAGTTATTCTTTCCCTATCCTTTAAAATAGGCCTATTACGTATTGCAAACAAACTAAAAAATAAGATTATTGGCCCATTCGAATATCTGTTTCTTAGTGATGATATAACCCCCAGTTACGCCGAACCGGAAAGGCCCTACTTAGTAAGCGATCCCAGTTAAATGATGTAGATTTTTATGCAAGGGTATCTTAATCATTTCCGCTTTGTTTGCAAATCAGGAACTCTGACGGATTGATAGCTAAATATTTTCAGAATGATCCAATTAATGAACTTACTAGACCAGTCACTAGACAAGATTATGGTGAGCGTAGTCAAAGGGGTCGATTCAGGCGAAAGAATTGAGTGTTTTTTAATAATGAAGGTTCAGAGAATTATATTATCGTTGAAAAGCTATGAAATAGTTTGTAGTAATAGTAATTGGTTGAGAGTGTTTGGTTACCGTCATGCGTGGTTATGCTGTATGTTTTTTCCCGGTATGTGCAACTCGGATCAGATCAAAACAAAAAATACACCATTAGAATTGCCTTGTTCGAAACCCCTGTAGAGTAAACTTTCTGTTATTTGGCTTGAACAGCAAGAGAAATATATTGGCTGGAAATCAAGAAAGTGGCTTCTACTGCAACATTCTGCCTAAACGGCATATTTCTTTTCTTTCTTTTTTTTCTTTTTTCGCAGATAGTTACAGTAAAGAACGATCTCTCTCCCATAGTAACTGATATGTTACATTAAAAGACGATCATTGGAATAAAAAGTTATTGCATTCATTGGACTTAGTTAGCTACTTGATCGTTTGAGGTTCGTCTCTTACTATTTCAAAGAAGAATCCGGGTTGCAGCGGGTAGCTAGCAACCTAGTAAGAGACGATCACCTCCAATGTCAAGAAATATAAAACCCCCAACTCCTAAAAAAAGAGTCAGATCAAAACAAAAAGTACACCATTAGAACCGCCTTGTCCGAATCCTCTATAAAGGAAACTTACCTCCCTTTGGCTTGAATAACAAAGAAAATATATTGGCTTGAAAATCAAGAAAATTGACTTTTACCACGTTATTCTCCACAAACGGGATATTTTTTTTCTTTCCGCTTTTTCTTTCTGCTCAGCTAGCTGGGCACTGGAAAATCATAGAGAGCTGTATAATAGCTCATTTTTAAAGGAAATTGCAACATCTAGTCACTTTTGTATTTAAAAATAAAATACTTTTTAAAATAGAATCAATTTTGTCAAAAAATTGCATTTTTGATGTATTTTCATACTGCAGTCTTTTCAAAGATATTTGAATTTTTGAAGCAATAAAACAGTCCATGTAATGAACTCTATAGTAATAATAGCTACTTGTCTCAATAGTAACCGAAACTCCTGGAACCAAAATTTTCTTTTTTGGCTTAATCGCTAAAATTATTATGTAAACTGCAAAAATATTTTATGATGCCTAATCAGTAATAGTAATTTTTTAATTTAAACAACAAAAATACATGAAAATTCTAAAATATGTTTTGCTTTTTGTCTCCTGGAAGAAATTTTTTTTTTCATCTCAGTTCAAATTTATTATTGTATCCTGTAACCCGTAAAGTACATATCTCCTATATTATTGTCCTCATAATTGCAATTATTTTTAGTTTTCAGTCCAGAATCACTAAACTTATTATTTAAACTGCAAAAATATTTATGGTGTCTAACCAATAATACTAATTTTGTAATTCAAACAAGATAAATACCTGAAAATTTTAAAATTAGTTTTGTTTTATGCTAGGTTTTAGATACTCGACACGGGATTTTGTGTGCTTAATAATTTTAAATCTTGAAAAAATATGGTCTCACGCGAGTGGAAAAAAAGAAAGAATAACCAAAAACAATATCAAAATAGAACAATCCAATTTCTACTAATAGAAAACTTTACTACACAAAAATAAAGCTAACATCCTGAAATATAAGAAAAGTTTATTTAAAAGAGATAAAAATGCCACCAAAACGCAATAAAGCTCGAGCACGCGTAAGGATTGCTACTAAGATGTCTTGTGATCCAGGATTTAAGAAAATGAAATATGACAGAGCAAAACAGAGGTATCTTACGGATCAGGGGTATCGAGAAGGGAAAATTGAGACAGCGAAACAAAAGAGCAAGGAACGGTATGATAACGATATAGATTACCGAAACAAACATAAGAAAAAAGTTGGCTACCAGAATAATGGGTAGATACTGGGGTGACAAAAGCTATAATGAAAAAATTTAATTCTCTGCGAGGTTGTACCGAAGAACGCATAAGACAAAGGGAAAAATTACATTCAGAAATACAAGAAGATGGCAAAAATGCAGGCTGATCTTTGTAAATTGAGAAACATTTTACGCATGTTTTATCGGGATCACGAAAAGTATTCGAAATTACAGATTAAAATTCTCTTTGAAAGAGCGGATGCTGTTGAAAAGTCGGCTAGAAATGCTTTGGCAAAGCTTCATGGCAATATCCAAAAGAAATGTTGTCAGTTTAAACGAAAAGCTTCCAAGGTATGGATTGGCAACTGCGGAACAGTTTATAGATGCAATGGAAAATGTTCGACAACACAGTGAATATACGGAGGCGTACTTCTTAGAAAATTCGTATATTAATTTTGGAAGTATAATAAAGAACGACCTCTTGCCTATACTAAATTTTATACGCCACTTAATTATAGCATAGGTTAGTAATTCAATAGATAGCATGGCACTGGAACATCGTAGAGAGTTGTTCAGTGGCTCATTTTAAAGGAAATTAATGGGGTTAAAAACCTTTTGTAATTAAAACAAATTATTTTTATTACATTAAGAAATTTTAATTATGCTCCTTAAGAAATCATCATAAGTAAAAATTTCCCATACGGAAATTGAACTCAAGCCTGCTGGGTGAGAGCTATCCCAACCTCTAGACCATATAGGATGTATTAAAATATCCGATTAATGAAGTTTATGTTAAAGAACAAATTATAAACCTAGTTAGCTGCCTGATTATTTGAAATCGTCTCTTACTATTCCAAAGAAGAAAAAGCCGTAGGCTTTTTCCTGTTTGTAATTTATTTTATAATAAAGAATGAACTTCAGGCTTTACTAACTGAAAAGTTTAGTATTTTTATATAGTAAAGAACGAGCTCTAAATGATAGTTGTAGCTATAGCTGCAATCAAGTGAAAGACAAACCGAAGCATATAGTAACTAAAAGTTTTAAATATGTTTTGGAAAATCATAATTGCTGTAGATGGCAAAACCTAGTGAAAGGCGAACCAGAGCCCATAGTAACTAAAAAGTGAAAAAACACGCTTTGAAAACTCACATTAAAAGACGATCATTGAAATAACAAACCATTGCATACATTGGACCTAATTAGCTACTTGATTGTTTGAGGTTCGTCTCTTTCAAAAAAAAAAACCGTAGGCTTTTTCCTGTTTGTTTTACATTAAAGAAATTAGCTAATTTCGGTTTTTAGAGTTTCGGTTACTATTGAGACGGATCGCTCTTACTATTTACATTTTATATTTCTTAACATTGGACGTGATCGTCTCTTACTAGTTGCTAGCTACCGCTGCAACCCGGATACTACATAATAAAGAACGATCACGTCCAATGTTAAGAAACATAAGAACCCATAGCTCCTAAAAAAAGAGTCTGATCAAAACAAAAAGTACACCCTTAGAACCGTCTTGTCCTAAGCTCCTTTAAAGAAAATTTCTGTCATTTTACTTGAACAGCAAGGGAAATATATTTGCTTGAAAATCAAGAAAAGTGGCTACTAAAGCATTCTGCCTAAACGAAATTTTTTTCCTATATTTTTTCTCAACAGATAGCTTAACTGGAACATCGTAAAGAGTGGTTCAATTGCTCATTTTAAAGGAAATTAATGGGGTTTAAAACCTTATGTAATTAAAACAAATAATTTTTAAAATAGAATTAATTTTTTATGATTACATAATTATAATAAGATCGAACTCTTCCCTATACTAACTTGCATACGCAACTTCACTATAGTACACACAGGTACACAAAAACCAACGCAAACATACACACATACACACAGAGATACACACAAAAATATACACAAATACACACACACATACACATATACATACACACACATAGAAACATGCATACACACACAAACACACACACACATACACACGTACATACACACACATGCACACACATACTTAAACATGCCCACACACAAACATACTTACACATAAACACATACTTACGCACATATATACACATACACACACATACACACAGACACATACAAATACACATACACACATAAACACTTATACACACAAAGACATATACATAAACATACAAAAACTTACAAACCGATTTGCACGCAAATACACATGCACGTACACACACAGACGTACACACACATATAAACACACATATGCACACACAAACACATACACACACACATACAAATACATACACATGCAAACACAGATACACACACAAATACAGTCACACATTCACACACATACACACACAGAGATACACACACTCACAAACATAGACAAATACACGAACGGACACACACACACAGATACACACACGCACATACAAACACAGATATACACACACACAGCCATACACAAACAGATACACACAGACACACATACACACAGACACACAAACAAACACATATACAAACACAGCTACAAACAGAGATACACAAAAATATATACACACATACACACAACCATACACACATACATACACAAGCAGAGACAGACACATACAAACAAACAAACACACACACATACATAGGCACATACACACATGCACACACATACACACACCTACATACACATAAACACACACATACACACACATATATACACATACACACATACATACACAGACACATACACACAAACACACACACAGATACACACAAATAGACACACCAATACACGCACAAATACACATACTTATACATACACACATACACAAACACATACAGACAGACATACACACTCACATACTTATAGACACATCCGGGTTGCAGCGGTAGCTAGCAACCTAGTAAGAGACGATCACGTCCAATGTTAAGAAATATAAAAACCCATAGCTCCTAAAAAAGGAGTCAGATCCAAACAAAAAGTACACCATTAGAACCGCCTTGTCCGAAACCCCTGTATAGGAAACTTTCTGTCCCTTGGCTTGAACAGCAAGGGAAATATATTGGCTTGAAAATCAAGAAAATTGACTTTAACCACGTTATTCTCCCCAAAAGGGATATTTTTTTCTTTTTTTTTTGTATCCAGAGATAGCTTGGCACTGGAACATCGTAGAGGGTTGTTCAATAGCTCATTTTAAAGGAAATTAATTGGGTTAAAAATCTATAGTAACTAAAATAAATTATTTCTAAATATAATAAAGATCAAACTCTTCTCTATACTAACTTGCATACGCAACTTCACTATAGTTAAGATTACAGTATTTATATGAATAACAAACCATTCCATACATTGGACTTAGTTAGCTACTTGATCGTTTGAGTTTCGTCTCTTACTATTTAAAAGAAGAAATCTTTTTTTTCTTTTTCTTTTCCACAGATAGCTTGGCACTGGAACATCGTAAAGGGTTGTTCAATAGCGCATTTTAAAGGAAATTAATTGGGTTAAAAATCTATAGTAATTAAAATAAATTATTTCTAAAAGAGAATAAATTTTTCCACTAAAAACTGCATTTTTGATGTCTTTTCACACTGCAGTCTTTCAAACATAATCGTATACCAGCGGTAAGAATTGAACCCACGCCTCTGAAGAGACTGGTGGCTAACACCAGTGCCTTGGACCACTCGGCCAGGCTGCCTCTCATAAATAAATATATATGTGAATTTGGGTTGCAGCAGTAGCTAGCAACCTAGTAATAGACGATCAGTCCAATGCTAAGAAATATAAAAACCCAAAACTCCTAAAAATAGAGTCAGATCAAAACAAAAGTACATCATTAGAAATACCTTGTCTGAAACCCTACTAGATAAATAATGAACGTCATCATAGTTTTTATAATAAATTATAATAAAGATCGAACTCTTCCCTATACTAACTTGCATACGCAACTTCACTATAGTACACACAGGTACACAAAACCAACGCAAACATACACACATACACACAGAGATACACACAAAAATATACACAAATACACACACACATACACATATACATACACACACATAGAAACATGCATACACACACAAACACACACACACATACACACGCACATACACACACATGCACACACATACTTAAACATGCCCACACACAAACATACTTACACATAAATATAATAAAGAACGACCTTTGGCCTATACTAAATTTTATGCGCCACTTAATTAATTATAAAAGTATAGGTTAGTAATTTCACAGATAGCTCGGCACTGAAACATCGTAGAGAGTTGTTCAATGGCTTTTTATAATGGAAATTAACGGGGTTAAAACCTTTTATAACTAAAAAAATATTTTTAAAACAGAATAAATTTTTACACTAGAAACTGTATTTTTGATTTCTTTTGACACTGCAGTTTTTCCAAAGATATTTGATTTGTGAATCAATCAAACAGTTCGTGGTAAAGTTATACTAAAAGACGATCATCAGAACAATAGAACATTTTATACATTGATTTTATAGTAAAACCCCTATATAGGAGTCTATATAGGAGTCGATCTCTCGCCCATAGCAACTGAGATATGGTGGTTTCTAGGGGTAGCTGCAAGATATCTATATTGTAGCGGTATCCAGGTAGCAGCGGTAGCTAGCAACCTAGTAAGAGACGATCAGTCCAAAGCTAATTATGATAAAGAACAAACTATAAACTTAGTTAGCTGTTTGATTCTTTGAGGATCGTTTCTTACTATTCCAAAGAAGAAAAAGCCGTAGGCTTTTTCCTGTTTGTAATCCGTGTTGCAGGGGTAGCTTGATAATCCGTATTGCAGCGGTAGCTAGCTACCTAGTAAGAGACGATCACGTCCAATGTTAAGAAATACAAAAACCCATAGCTCCTAAAAAGATCAAAACAAAAAGCACATTATTAGCACACAAAAAGCAAAAAGCACACCAACGTCATCTTTTTTCCTTTCCGCCTTTTTTTCTCCTCGGCTAGTTGGGCACTGAATCCAGGTTGCAGCGGTTGCTATCAACCTAGTAAAAGACGATCATGTCCAATGTTAATCCGGGTTGCAGCGGTAGCTAGCAACCTAGTAAGAGACGATCACGTCCAATGTTAAGAAATATAAAAACCCCTAACTCCTAATCCGGGTTGCTAGCTGGTAGCTAGCAACCTAGTAAGAGACGATCACGTCCAATGTTAAGAAATATAAAAACCCATAGTTCCTAAAAAAGGAGTCAGATCAAAATACAATAAAGAACGACCTCTTGCCTATATCCGGGTTGCAGCGGTAGCTAGCAACCTAGTAAGAGACGATCACGTCCAATGTTAAGAAATATAAAAATCCATACTTCCTAAAAAAGGAGTCAGATCAAAACAAAAAGTACACCATTAGAACCACCTTGTCCAAAATCCCTGTATAGGAAACTTTCAGTCCCTTGGCTTGAACAGCAAAGGAATTATATTGGCTTGAAAATCAAGAAAATTACATTAAAATACGATCATTGGAATAACATACCACTGCATACATTGGACTTAGTTAGCTACTTGATTGCTTTAGGATCGTCTCTTACTATTTCAAAGAAAAAAAGCCGTAGGCTTTTTCCTGTTTGTAATGGTTTGTAATAAAGAACGACATTTGTAATAAAGAACCGCCTTTTTTTCTCCTCGGCTAGTTGGGCACTGAATCCAGGTTGCAGCGGTTGCTATCAACCTAGTAAAAGACGATCATGTCCAATGTTAATCCGGGTTGCAGCGGTATATAATATAAGGACCCGTAAGAGTAGAGAGCTGAAACATTAATGGCTTTATCCAAGCAAGCTTCAAGTAAGTTAAAGATAATAGTACTACACAAAAACAAGGCATAGTATCATGAAAAGAGAAAAGCAAAGGTATTTAATAGACCAGTTGTATGGAAAAGTTAAAATTGAGAGAGAAAAGTCAAGTATTTATGTTAGACAAGGATCTTTTGAAAATTTGCTTCTCTGCAGTAAAATACCTTGTCCAGTCAGGCAAAGCCACGGAAGAGGAGGTGTAGGAAGAGAGCAACCAGAATCTTGTAACAACAATGAGTGTGCTCAAAGGAATCTACCATATATACTTATAACTAAAGAACCAGTATTTACAATTACAACAAGCATCAACACTACAAATGCCCGAAATAGAAGCAAGAGCGAAGAGATGAAAAGTGTCAATTAAAATGCTGCAAGATTAATTAAGCTGCTTGCTGTGAGTTTCATGAGAACTGTACTAGCTATATAGATAGATGGTTCAGAGCATGAAAACTAAGGTCATTTTGTGGTAATTCTAGTGTTTTTGGAATCAACAAGTAGCTGCTGTGGTTTTTCTACTAATTTCTATTGTCTTACTGATAAATCTATAATGTAAATGGCAAAAATATTTCTGGTGTCTCAACAAAAATTATAATTTTTTAATTAAGCTAGAGAAATACCAGAAAATTTTTAAAGAAGTTTTATTTCTTTTATGTTAAATCCACTATGGCATAAAAAGAGATATGACGGAAAAAACATCAATAAGCTTACAGTTTCAAACTCAACCAGTTATATAATTTCTGTAGGAAGACTCATATAACAATGACATTGTTATATTATGCATTGAAATAATGGACAAGCTAGAATCTACTTTTACCCTATCCACTTCATTTTTTAAACACTTCATTGTGTTGACTGGTTTTGAATTTTTCTGGAGATTATTTCAATTTTATCTCTTTGCAAGCTCGCTATTCTTGCTTCTATTATCTGATCGTATAACGTGGTATTTATTGCTGTGTTTGATTTTCTTACGTTTTCTCTCAATATTAAAATCTTCATCGGTCGATAGACCAAAAAGGCGCGATGCAAGTTCGCCAATGATTGATATCAAGCCTGTGTACCTTCGATGTTTACTTCTTCTGAAGAAAACCTCAAATATTCTTGTTGTGCTTTGTTTAAGTTTCTGTATTTCTGCATTAAATAGTTCAAAAAGTGTGTCTAATCTGTGCCTGCATAATCAGAGGCAACACTATAGCGTTGCCTATAGTAAAAGCCATCCGGCTCCAATGTTTCTTGGTTATTTTTATTATATTTTTCCAGAGGAACTTCATGTGGAAGGGGTCGTCGTAGAAACTTCAAAGGGGGCTCATTCGATTGGAATTAGAGAGTTATAGTCTACTTTTTAATCTTCGAAAATAATTTAAGGGCAAGTAGCTCCCCCAAGTCCCTTATTCCCCCAAACAATCCAATCAAAATTTTGAGATAGTCATTTTCTTCAGCGTAGTTGATTTCTGGATTGAAGAAATGTTTTTTAGAAGGACACTCCCCCACAACCCTCAGGGCAAGGGTTTTGAGCTTTGTCCTGGGGTCATATAAGGTTTTTATTAAAGATATTGTCATAAAAACTTCGAAACATGCTCATTCGATTGGAAATTCAAAAGCTAGTGTCCTTTTTGATAGTCAAAAGGGATTGGAGGGCAAATAACTTCCCCCCACACATCCCTCAGGGCAGTGGTTTAAAGTTATGCCCTGGGGGTATATATGGTTTTTATAGAAGGCGTTGTCGTAGAAATTTCAAAAAAACCTCATTCGGTTGGCAATTCAAAGGGCTAGTATCCTTTTTAAATGTCGAAAGTGATTGGAGAACAACTAGCCTCCCAATGAACAACCCCCAATGCATATCATGAAGAACAAAATGTTCTTTGATACAATTAGTTTTTAGCTTTCTAATTTTTTAACAGAAATTTCAAAAAGTACCAAAATTATTGTATGTGATAGAAGAAACAAATAATTAAAAATTTGAGAGAATAACCTGTTGGCTATATTCTTTTATTATATATATATTTTTTTTTTAGGTTTGGCAAATACCTTTTGATATTGCAGGAACAATAGTCGGTGGATAAGTTGCCGCTAACTTAACGATAAGCATAACAAAATAATTGGTAAAGTGAGAGAAAGGACCGCCGGTGCGTCCAAAACTGTTTGGAAAAAAGTGCTCTATGAAGATTTTGGTGTTGCAGATAATTATGCAGACAACACATTTCTACAGGAGCTTAGGACTAACATCAATCTTAATCGAATTTCATTCAAACAAAGCATTATTGGATCACTTAGAATCACTACATACCTATCAGTGGTATTCATATTTTTATCCGTATATTTTTTGCTGGAAAATGGTGCAATTTCGTTAATTAATATATCAGTGGTGTCTTCTGCTATATATTTTACATTGCTAATTTTATCATTTGTTAAAAATAGCTCCTCGATATCAGTAAGAGATAGTATTATATATTTAGGCATATCTTTTGCACTATCTCCGGTTTTAAAAACTTTGACTGAGTCAACTAGTACCGACAGTATTTACGCCATCTGTAGTCTCCTATTTCTATTACATTTGTTTTCTATTGATTACGGTAAATCTTATGTTGTTGCATCAAAGCAGATTTCTTTAAGTACCTCCCTTTGTGCTGCGATTTGCCTAGTTTCTAGGCTTCCTAGTCACTATCATGTGTTTTTTCTTTTGACAATTGCCATTACTTGTTTTGCCATTTTTCCTCATGTATATGCTTTGTCGAATTATTCAGAATTTGTTGGTGGTATGTTAATTTTTGTATCCCTGTTGTGTCTACATTATGCTGACTCCCAACTGTTTGTTCTAGGAGTTGTTGCCTTTATTTTACTAAATCTTGTTCTGCCTTATTTGTTTGTGAAATGTCAGAAATTTAAGACTAATATTTATGGCCCATGGGATGAACCTGTCATATAAGGAATAAGGACCTCTACAACGCTGGGTACGCGAAAATTTTGAGAAACAATAAATTAGAGGTTTCAGGTTAAGACTTGGGTTTGTGTGAGACGGTAAAGAGACTTAGGATAAAAAGTGATCAAAAACTCATGAAAATAATTGTAAGCTTAATAATGGTAGCAACATTATTCACTCCGGTTGTCCAAAGTCTGCGGGATGAAAAGCCATTTGATGAAAAAGCCATTGATGAATTGAAAAAATGTCTACATCAAAATTCGACTGATGTCTACTTCCAAAACTCGACTAATTGTAAAGGTAATCCAAAGAGTGAGTGTGTTTGTTATACAAACTTTAACCAGGCAACAAATGCAACTGTTGCCTGTGGAAAATTGAACGGAAAAATCATTAATAAACAGAAGAAGGTTTGCAAACACAATGTGCAAATAATGCAAACTCTTTAATATGGCCGATTTATCGCAAATTGCAAGGATAAAGAGGGAGCAATTTCCTATGCTTGCTGGGCTAACCCAAAGAGATTATGCCGTTGTGAAGGTGTTTTTCTATGGTATGTCACAAGAAGAGAAGCAAGCGAAATTTGTAAAAAAGCAAACGGTAAACTTACAGGTTCCTCTGGAAAGTCTGAGAAGAATAGTGCTGAAGTTTTCTTTGAACATCTGAGCAACAAATATCCAATTAGGCAATATATAAAAAATCATACGAAATTGAATTTGGATGAAAACTATTCCACATATGTTGACTGGTCGAAAGCAAAAACCAGAACCAGTATATATTCAGCGAAAGAAAACGAGACTATGCCGTTTGTTTGCGAATTCCAAATAACCGATGATCTGAAGTACTTAAAGCAATCGTCCTTAAAAATATGTAATATTCGTGATATACAGTACCCTTATGATTGTATGGCGAATAGCCAGGGAAGTTGTTCTTGTATAACAGCTTTGCAACATCCCAAATCAAAAGAAGAAGCAGAAAAATACTGTAAAGAGGCGAAAGGGACACTTGCTAGTAAAGTTTCAATAGAAGACTTCAAATACATTTTTATAAAAATATATGGAAACATTAACAAAAATATTGAAACATATGTGATACGTCTGAATTCTATATTGGAGATGGAAGGTACATAAATATTACCTGGCCAGAAGACTGCAAAAAACCTTCTCCAAAAGTAAAAAAAGCTCCAAAAGTAAATGAAATGATGGAAACACCGGAAATGATGGAGTCGCCTTTCCTTTGTGAAATATCTGTGACAGATAAATTAGAGTTTGTAGATACAGATAAATTAAAGCTGTGTCAACTGCATCAAATACAAAAACCTTATAACTGTATTTGAGATTCAAACAGCAATTGCCTTTGCATGACTCTATTACAGGATCCTAAATCAAGAGAAAAAGCAATACAATTTTGTGGAGATTCAAATGGTAATTTATCTACGGGGTCTCCTTATGATATTAAAAGAATGCTTAAGCACATATTGGCTTTAAATGGTAACAGCATAAAAAGTCATGATCAATTCTTTGTTGGGAATGAAAAGTACGTAGACGTTGATTGGTCAAAAGAGCCGGACTTCGTAGTAACTATTAACAATTTAACAGCTGAAATAAAAAACAAAACTCTGATTTTCCTCTGCGACTTTCCTATTGATGACAGTATTGATCTTATAGACTCAGATGAATTGAAACAGTGTGAAAATAAGCAAATTCAAAAGATATATGACTGTTTTGATAAAACTAGTGGAACATGCCCGTGCATGACAACTTTTTTAAAATCATTATCAAGAAAAGAAGCGTCTGCCAAATGTAAAACTTCATCAGGTAGGCTGAGTAAAATGTCTTGTAAAGACCTTAAAGGTTATTTTGGGCATTTGAAGGCAGAGAACTCGGATAAAATAAAAAAATATACTAGATTTAGTTTGGGTGATGACAAGGTTGCAAAAGTCGACTGGTCAAATGATGCTGAAAGCAAGGTAGAATGTTTAGCTGTAGCAAACAAAACAGGTTCAGAGCAGTCAAGTTTTATGTGTGACTTCCCAATAATTCCCAAGGAAATGAAAGATTGTAACAGCGAGAAGATTCAAACTGCATATAATTGTGTCAGGAATTCTAGGGGCTCCTGCCCATGCATGACCATATTCTTGGAGCCAAGAACAAAAGAAGAAGGTGCTGAATTTTGCCAATTAGAAGGCGGTACACTCACTGAGCCGTCCCCTGGTGTTCTCAATTATGTGATAAGACGAACTTCCAAAATTAACAACACCATAAAGCAGGTTAATAAATTCATTGTTGGAGGAAACCAATACATAGGTGTCACCCATGCTGAAGACGAAAAAAGGATAACTTATCAAAATTTAAAATCTGAAACCAACCAGGCGCAATTTCCTTTCATTTGTAACCTAGATACAAAGGATGGTAAAGACAGAATAAATTTTGAGCATCTAAAAAGCAGTGAAAATAATAAAACACAAATGCATTATAATTATCTTGGTAATTCAAGGGAGAAGTGTTCTTGTATGACAGCTTTACTTTTTCCAGTGTCAAATGAAGAAGCCGTAGATTCCTGTCGTAAAGCTGACTGTACACTCATTGAAGGATCAGTATCGGCACTGAAGAAATTTTTCAGGCATTTACAGGTTAATATGCTGAAACTATTAAAGACTTTACCATATTCACTCTTAAAGGAGACAAATACGCAGACTTCAATTGGTCAAAGAACTTGGACACTGGAGTATCTATTATAGATGCAGCAAGTACCACAGATGCTTTTATTTGCGACATACCCATAAAAGACGACGTTAAGCACATTGACCTCAAGGATTTAAGATCTTGCAAAATCGAAAAGATACAAAAGCTGTACAACTGTTCTGAAAACACGAGTGGAATATGTACGTGCATAACAGCCTTTCAACAAACCCACTCAAGAAATAAAGCATCAGAAACCTGTAAAAACATGGTTGGGAATTTACTAAGGGTATTAAAACTGACCTAGAACATTTTCTAAACTATTTAAAAGACAAAAATGGTGACGGTGTAAAGGAGAATACTAAGTTTGCTATTGATGGGAATAAGCACATCGATATAGAATGGCCAAAGGAATCAAAAGTCAAAATAGCTCTTAGCGAGGACGATGCAGACATCTCTGAGTCGAATTTTCTTTGTAATATATACATATCTTCTAAGGAACTAAAAGGTTGTAAAAATGAGAAAATACAGAGTCCTTATAAGTGTGTCGGAAAAACTAGCGGGCAGTGCCCATGCATTACAGCTTCCCAACTACCTATGTATAGAGAACAAGCTACTGAAATATGCGGAAAAGATAGCACTAAGCTAAGTGAAGGCTCTTTATCAGACCTGAAAAGGCACTTTATTCATCTAAAGACTAAAAATGATGATAGTATAAGAAAGTATAGCAATACATGATTGGAAATAACAAATATGTGGACGTTGATTGGTTGACAGCAGAACCTACTATAACTATTCACAACGTTACCACTGAATCAAACAAGAGAAAAATGTCTTTCCTTTGCGATTACATGATAGAAGACCGCATAGATCACATAAGTATCCATGAATTGAAAGCTTGTGAAAACGAAAAAATTCGAATGCGTTATAATTGTATCGGAAATGTCCAAGCGAATTCAATCCCAGAAGTCCAGTGGGCATTATTCATCACGCCTCGACCCAAAATATATCCTATCTTTTATCCCTTATTCCTATGACTATCTTACCTTGAATCTACCCTAGTAATGACATATGTATGGATGATAGATTGATTTATTTATCAACGATTGAAATAGCATCATTTTTTTATCCAATCCTAAAAAGCTCTTATCCCAGATTTGACAGGGCATGGGTTTTAAGTTATGCCCTGGGGGCATATAAGGTTTTTATAGAAGGCGTTGTCGTAGAAACTTCAAAAAAAGCTCATTCGATTGGAAATTCAAAGGGATAGTGCCCTTTTGAATAGTCGAAAGTGATTGGAGGGCAACTTGCCCCCCCCCACGACCATAATTCCCCCGAACACATCAAATCAAAATTTTGAGATAGCCATTTTGTTCAGTGTAGTTGATTTCCAGATAGAAAATATGTTCTTGAGGAGGACAATCCCCCAAAACCCTCAGGGCAAGAGTTTTAAGTTATGCCCTGAGGGCAGACGCCAAACTATTCCAAACTATCGTGTTTTAGAGTATTTAAATTATGTTTAAAGAAAACTATATTTGTTTAACTAAACATTTCTCGTTTTTTTCATCTCAATCAAGTCAAACATTCTGAAATCGATATTAACGGTGAAAAGAACTATTTATAAGCTTTCAAACTGTGTTTTAAAAATCATTCTGAATAAAAAATATATGATCTTAGATTTTGTTTTATTAATATCTGACGAGTCCACAAAAACTAACACGAGACAAATTCATTTTGAAAATCTGTTTTTCCATTTCAGTCTTATAAGTTTGGGTCAAACCTAGACATTAAACAGTTTTTTTCTCTTTATTCTCTTAAATTGTTTTTCTCTTAAATGTATTTGAATGTGGCGTCATTAAGGCAAAAGCCATTATAAAGTTGCGTCATTATAAACAGTTTTTCCATTATTTCTTTTCTCTTTAAATGTATTTGAATGTGGCGTCATTAAGACAATTTTTTTTCAAAATTAAGCCTCTAATGTAAAGTCAGCCGAAGGGTCTGCCTTCTGCCCACATCCCACCAAAATATTCTCACGCACCACTGGTAGGGCCTTCGCCCAACATTGAGAATCATGGGTATAAACAGTAGAAAAAGAATAAAAATAAATCATGTCTCGTATAAATCATGGTTTGAGGCATTTACGTATCAAATGTTTGCTCTAAAAATCGCTTTGTAGTTTGGAGTGAACGAAAACGCCTACGAATAACAGAGAATGAATTAGAGAAAATGTATAAGATAGTGGAAAATACATTAATAATCTATTACGCATTATATTATTATTCTGACTTGAATTTCTAATTAAGTCAGACATTCTGAAATCGATATTACCGGTGAAAAGAACTATTTACAAGTTTCTGACCGTGTGTTTTAAAAATTATTCTATATAAATAAAAAAAATACCATCTTAGATTTTACTTTAAAGAAATATATGTTCAGTCCACAAAAAGTAACAAGAGACGATGTCCCGCAAAATTCCACCTTGGGAAATCATCCCCATATTCAAAATTAAGCAGCCATATGGAAATGCAGACAAATAAAAAGAACGAAGAAAATTATATAATAGCGCAGCAGATACTATTATCGAGTGGGGGTGGTGCGTCATATCGTAGGCAAGGAGAGGGGCGCTATATGCCTTAAAAAAAGTACATAATGCCGACATTATGGAAATCTCCACGAAATTTAAAATTATGTAAAATTAAATATCTTACAAACATAAAGATAACCGTTACAAACATAAATAAATGAATAAATCTTCTATAGCTTCAATATTTTCTTATTATTTTCCTCCCAGAGGTGCTTTATATGCAAGGGTTAAAAATACCATTTTGTTAAAAATAGTTGAAAGGTTAAGTAACAAAAACTCTGGCGTCAACAAAACCCTCCAGGACCCGGGGGCTGGAAGAGATTCTCGTATAAACTTCAGAGAGGGCTCAATTGATTGGAAATTGAAAGTTCTAGTCCAGCTCTTAAGAGTCAAAAGTGATCGAAGGGCAAATAACCCCCCACACCCTTTTACCCACCCTTTCCTTCGAACTAATTCTGTTTACACCTGAAGGCCCAATGAGAGTTAGAATGTTTTGGTATTAACACACACCTATTAGGCATCTTCGCTCCTCCCTAACAAGGAAAGTAGATTTTTTGAATAGAATTCTTTTTACTTGATTTTTACTTGGCTTGATTTTACTCCAAAATTGATCTATGCAGTTAAATAATAGCAATATGGTATGCAGTATGCTTTAAAGTACTAAGATGTCATCTTACTATAGAAAAAAACTCCATTACTGAAAAGTCTGCTGTCCGCTTGAAAGTGTTACTGACTGCTTGTACATAGACATTGAGAAAAAAACTGATGATTACCAAAAAAAATTCATTTAGAAACAAAAGCATGTATAAACTGTAGACCTATATACTGCTCTATTAAAACTACTATTTAATTGAGTTTACATAGGATTATCTATCATGAACATATTTTGGCTTAAAATTTGTAAATTATTTTAAAATTTTGCTTGTAATACATCTCATTAGTAGATTTTTTGAATGAAATTTATAGAAAAATCTTTGGGCCATCGGCTTGATTTTAGTCCAAAATTGTTCTATGCAATTAATAATAACAATATATTTCTTGATGAGTGTGCGTAGCTGGGGTAATGTCAGGTGACTTGGTGTTGTGGGAAGTTGTTATTAGTAGTAATAGTCAGGATTGAAAAGGTTTCATGCTGTCTTCATGAAAAGGATTGAAAGGTTTAAATTCCCCCAAGCGAAATGTTTGTCAAAAACGTAATAAAAATGCATAAAAATACACTTTTGACGTTTTGTTTAATTTTCCATTCTGCCTCTCCCCCCTAACAAAAAATTACCCCCTCCACTGAACCAAAATCCATGATACGGCACTAGTAGTAGTAAGAGTTTCAATTTCTAATTAAGACCGGTCATTTTTTTATTATTAAGCCTAGTTACCCACTGTACATTTTGAATTAAGACCCGTTATTAGATTTATTCTTTTTACGTGTGCTGACTGGAATGCCCAACATGTGCTATTCGGATTTTACGTTTATATTATTCGACCAAAAAATAAAAAATGAAAAATACTGAAAAGGATTTAAAAAAAAGATTACGCAGATGTTGAAAAGAAATAAATGTTATGTTTTTATTACAGAATTTACATTCAGAATTAAATTGATGTAGATGTAGAGTAGATCTTTACAGCCACCCCACCCCTTCCTTTGAACTATTTCTGTATATGCGTGAATATCAATGAGAGTTAGAACGTTTTGGTATTAACAAACACCTAGTAGGCATCTGCCGTCCTCTCTAACAAAATAATCAAAAGAACCAAAAAATCATATATAGTGTATACTCTATACCGTGTGTCTTAATCTTTATTGATTTCGCAGAGTTCATATATAAGTAAAACCAATAAATCAGATCCAAACTGGATATAAGATAAGATTTTGTCATTGAAACGCTCTTTATTTCGTATTTTAAACTAAATTCTTGAATAAATACCAAAGATCACTGTATTGTTTTTACATTCAAATCGTAGCCAAATACGCCGTAAATTAGTCCAAAGAAATCAATAAGAATCAAAAATCAGAATTTAACAAAATGAAGCGAAAATAGTAAAAATTTTTAGTTTATTTAGCAGTAACACAGATCTTTAAACTCCCCCTCCCCCAGAAATTTCCCACAACCGTCGGAAAATTTCCCCAGGAAAATCGCCCACGTTAAAATCTCCCAATTTTCCTTTCATAAAAACAGCCTAGACCTGAAATACTCGCGAGAATCAAGAGGTATTAAATAGCAACCCCCCCTCCATCCCTTCCTTTGAACTAATTCTGTTTATACCTGAAGGCCCAATGAGAGTTAGAATGTTTTGGTATTAACACACACCTATTAGGCATCTGCTCTCCTCCCTAACAAGGAAAGAAACAGAGTGTAAGGCAGTGGCAGATCCAGGGGAGGGGAGAGGGGGTGCCCCCCTAACGTTTGTGTTCTTCACATACAAAACCCCTTCCCATAAGTTATAAACCCCCCTTAATAAGTTATGCCCCAGGGCATAACTTAAAACGCCTACCCCCGGGCCCTGGTGGGCTGTGTCGATGAAGCTGGGTAAATTATAGGAAGAAAAAATACAGAAAATTTAAGGGATGCTGGTGACGGCAAATGATATTAAAGAGTGTTCTTTGTTTTTCAGAGCGACATGTGTAAACACATATTGTCTACCACTACTGTTCTATTTCACGCCAGCTCTCGAGCTAGAAAAAGGCTTCAAAAAAGCCTCATTCGATTGGAAATTCAAAGGGCTAGTGGCCTTTTTAAATGTCGAAAGTTATTGGAGGACAACTAGCCCCCCCCTCTCCACGCCCATCATTCCCCCAATACCATCCAATAAAAATTTTGAGATAGCCATTTTGTTCAGCGTCATTCCCTCAAACACATCCAATCAAAATTTTGAGATAGCCATTTTGTTCAGCGTTGTTGATTTTCAGATAGAAAATATGTATTTGAAGAGGATAGTCCCCCAAAACCCACAGGGCTAGGATTATAAGTTATGCCCTGGGGGCATATAAGGTTTTTATTGAAATCTTTGAATTAGAAACTTGAAAAGGGCTCACTCGATTTGAAACAGTTGTCTGACATCAAGCTGCCAGTCGCTTCTACTAACTGAATTCCTCGTTTATTGTGGTCATCACCCTCCCGATTCAAAAATTTAGGTTAGCCCTGATTCAATTTCCGCCTCTGCTTCACTCAAGTAGCTTGGACTTGCCTTCGGGACCTCAGTTCTAACAACAAGGTCATTAACAATAAATGTTTTGAGAGTGAAGTTGAGAAAGTCCTATGGATGTTTTTCTAGAGTTAAAGGTCAATTTGACAAAAAAACGCTTGGTCAGCTTTATAACTCGTTTTTTGCTCCTCATGTGTTTTTTTTTCTTGTGCCATTATGGAAATTTTTTACCACGTCTGAACGTCAACAAATTCGGTCTGTCTTTTTCAAGTTATGTAAGTATTTTCTTTCTGTTTCACAAACAAATAAGCCAACATCCGCAGGTACAACTACGCCAACAGCTTTTGGTATAACTAATACAACAGCTCCATGTAGAATTGAGGCAGCAGGTGCAGCTGAAAACCCGAGTTGCAGTGGTACCTTGCAACCAAGTAAGTGACGATCAAGTGCAATACTAAGAAGTGCAATGGCCCTCAACTCCTAAAAATAGCGTCAGGAGAAGAAGCGCACTGTTTAGAAGTAAATAAACGGACTCGAATGAGTCCGTTTATTTTGCATTGAAAATAAAGAATTTTGCTAGTTGTAGAAAAAGCCGAGACACATAGTCCGAGTGATAGAGAGGCAAATCTGGGATAAGAGCTTTTTAGGATTGGATAAAAAATGATGCTATTTCAATCGTTGATAAATAAATCAATCTATCATCCTTACATATGTCATTACTAGGGTAGATTCAAGGTAAGATACTCATAGGAATAAGGGATAAAAGATAGGATATATTTTGGGTTGAGGCGTGATGGATAATGCCCACTGGACTTCTGGGATTGATTTCGCTTGGACATTTCCGATACAATTATAACGCATTTGAATTTTTTCGTTTTCACAAGCTTTCAATTCATGGATAATTATGTGATCTATGCTGTCTTCTATCATGTAATCGCAAAGGAAAGACATTTTTCTCTTGTTTGATTCAGTGGTAACGTTGTGAATAGTTATAGTAGGTTCTGCTGTCAACCAATCAACGTCCACATATTTGTTATTTCCAATCATGTATTGGCTATACTTTCTTATACTATCATCATTTTTAGTCTTTAGATGAATAAAGTGCCTTTTCAGGTCTGATAAGTTCAAGTTCAATCATTTTATTATTAACATATACATGTATATAATTGACATAGGCCCATGGGGAGACAAGCTCGAAAAACTAGGCCTAGACAAGGATACAATAAAAACTACGCTACAATACAAAGATAATTACGACGGCAAAGATACAATAATACAAAAATAATATGAAAGTAGCAGCTAGCCCAGGATCCAAATATAAATATAAATATATATAAAAAAGATCAATATTATTAAATATAAATTCATACTAAAAGATAGCCGAGAGGCCCACATTCACTTAGAACAACAATCCAAACAAATAACTTAGTCATATTAAAAAGACACTTAATTAAAAGTAATCCTGAACTAATGAAATTTAAGATTCCTTTTTATTAAATGGATAGAAGAAAATTTATCAATAAAATCCTTGTGAGCATCCCAGAACCGGGCTATTGACACAAACGGGGCAAATTTAGATCTCTCAGTACTATACTTATCAATGTGGATACTCTTTTTTTGTCGCGTGTTATAACGATGTAAATCTTGTGATCGGGAGAACAAACTTTGATTGAGGTAATATGGCGGTAATTTCTTAATGTCATAATTAAATTTGAAAATAATTGCTCCAAAAGTAAATTGTTGAGAAACTGGAAGTATATCTAAATAAGTATATAAAGATGCTGAAGAAGACTTATTTGGAAGTGAAATAGGCGATGAAATAAAAAGTTTGAGGATTCTTACTGCTTTATTTTGTAAAATCTGTATTGGTTTAATAAGGCTTTTAAATGTAGATAAATATACTAGAGAACAATAATTAATATTAGACTGAATCAGAGCAAAATAAATGCTTCGTAAAGCAGAGTAGGGCAAATAATGCTTCAATCTCCGCATTAAACCAACATACCTTGAAACCTTTAAGCGTATATTTTGAATGTGTGTTTTAAAAATAATCTTTCATCAATCATAAGTCCAAGGTACTTTATCACATTCACCCGAGATATTGATAATAGATACTTTGAAGAAGTAACTCGGGTAATACGAGGGCATATATTTGACTTCCTGCCGTAAATTATGAAATTAGTTTTTGATAAATTCAAAGCAATAAAATTTGCAGAACACCATTCAAGAACATTAGAAAATGCAGTATCAAGTTTTGGCTCCAACTCCTCGTCATTCCTCTCAGAAATTGAATTATCTTTGGAAAACCGAAGCAGCATTGCAGTTTTCCATCTTTATTAATCATACAACTGGTATTTGAATATAACTCCCTACAAGATAATCAAAAGGATATCTGCACAATGTCCCAAGAAAAACTTGGGGCATTATTTTGTAAGTACCGAAGCATAACGTTAAAACTAAAACAATTTTCTTTTACAAAAACTGCATCTTTGCATATATGATGAATGACATCATAATCGTTTGCTGCAACCATAAATGACGTTATAATAAAACTATGATGATGTCAATTGCATTCAGGGTTCTTTCTTTACTATATTCAGCTAAGAAAAGCCGAAGACTTTTCCTTGTGTTTGATGAATAATTTAGAGAGTGATTTTAAACGGTCAAATGACCGTCTCAATTCTAAGCAAGGTATGTATATATTTTCAGGCCAGTTCCAGTGGAGGACCCAGGGGGGGGGGCACCCCCCCCCCCCTAGAGTAGTCTAAAGTAGTGTAATTTACTTAATTAACTCAAGTTTACGTTAATTAAACTTGCTCCTAACGCAAGGTTATCAGATCAACCTATTTTGCCCCCCCCCCTCCCCCTAATTTTTTTTATCGGCTCAACCTATTTCGATCCAAGAACCGGATTTTGAGATTTTGTTCCGCGCAGGGAGGCAAAACTGTGTTCCAGATGTATTTTCAAGGCTACAAGTGAACGTTGTCAGAAAAATGGTCTACATGAATATAAAATGAGTAGGAGGTAATAGGCTTGAGACCGCCTGAGCATGATTTTAACTCTTGTTGATAGAAGAGCATCGCCACGTGCTGAAAACCATGTTATGACCAAGATGGTCCCAGGATTGCACTAAGTCCCCATTTATACTGGAGGTCCACGGGCTTCTTGGTGTCCGGCTCTAAGCCGGCTTAAGCGCTTTTGTGTAGACTTGAGAAGATTTGTGATCCCCGTTCTGCACTGGCGTCTGGGATCATTATTTTTTCTGAAGCAAAAACAATTTCAGTGATTTATATAACAAGAAAATTAGAACTTGGAATGTTACAACGTTAAAAAATGACAATGGTATCGACATTTTGACTGACGAATTCAGACGATTCAAACTGGGCTTATTAGGAATTTCAAAAACTCATATCCCAGGGGTAGGAAGCATGAAATTTGATGACATGGAATGTGTTTACTCTGGTAGGAAGAATGGGGTTCATAGACAGGGAGCAGGGCTAATGATGAATAAGGAAGCTGCTAAGTCTTTTTAAGGCTGGGAAGGTATTAATAATAGAATACTAATTGGTCAACTCATTACTAAAAAGTTAAGGTTATCAGTTATAATAGTATGTGCCTCTGTAGGACTAAATGACGGAGATACTAGTGACTCGATTGAATTTTAGTTACAGTTACAAGAGCAAATTGACAGGATCCCAGGTAGAAATATGTTGGTTTTACTTGGAGACTTTAACACCCAGGTCGGTAGAAATAGGGATATATGGTATCCTAGCCTAGGTAAATTTGTTGTGGGATATGAAAACAGCAATAGCGACAGACTTTTGCAGTTTTGTAGCCACAATAATCTAGTTATAACCAATACAGTGCTTGTTTATAAAATAGCCCATTTGTTAACATGGTATTCACGTAAGGTTAAGACAGCAGCAATTGAACGCTAAACTTGAGAGTTTAAAAATGGACAATGTGGAAGATGGTTGGAATAATTTTTAAAAAAATAATTTATGAAGTTGTTGATTGTGTCTTAGGGAAGACAGTTAGGGTTGCAGCTAGGAATACTAGTGTAAAAGCTTTATGTTTAATTGAGTTGAGAGGGGGCTTGTACGAGGATTATGTGAGTGATGAAAACGAAAGAAATGTAAAGAAAGTGGAGAAAGCATTATACTATAAACTAAGGAAGTGGCGGCCATGGATAAAATCGCCTGGTATGTTAATTGCTGGTATGTTAATAAATTGACTAGGAGTAGTCAATCCTGACTTGTCCGAGTTAAATACAGGACGGGGCCGCAATCAGAGGTAATGAAAGGGTTAAAGAGAGATGGGCAAAACATTTTAAGAATGTTGTAAACCGAGATAGAGTTGCAGAGAAAGATATAGAGGAAAATGAAAAAGTTTGCGATACCTTGGAAGTCAAGGAAGATTTTTTTTATGTGTGGAAGAATTAACGACAGTACCAAAAGGATTTAAAAATAATAAGGCTCCAGGTGCTGATAGTGTGGCAAATAAGTTTCGTAAATATGGTGGCTCTGAGGTTAGAAATAAGTTTATGAATGAATATGATTCTGAAAAAGAGAAGTACCTTACAATTTTAGGAAAACCTCAAATAAACCACTGTGTAAGAAAGATGATAAGAGTGAGTGTGGTAATTATTGAGGCATTAGTCAAGTCTCTATAGGTAGCAATTTACATAGTAATATGATACTTTTTAGACTGAGAGATGGCTCTAGACAAAGTTTTAAGAGAAGAATAGTGTGGTTTTACAAAAGGTAGAGGATGTGTCGACCAAATTTTCACTCTTAGGTTAATAATTGAGAAGTGACTGAGTCGTCAAACACCTTTGGTCTTCAGTTTTATAGATTATGAGCAAGCGTTTGATTCTGTTGGTAGAACAGCTTTAGCAAAGGTCTCATCCTTGTATGGTATACCAGACAAATACATTAGAGTGATTAGTGTTATGTATGACAATAAAACTGCTGCGGTTAAGGTAGGAAATTAGGTTAACAGCTGGTTATAAATTAAATCAAGAGTTAGGCTTGGTTTTGTTCTATTCCCCTTTTTATGCCTCGTTTTGATGGACTTTGTCTTAAGGAACACAGGAAAGGCAATGGGAGACCACCGAATCAAATGGAGAGGAAAAAACTCTCCTGGACTTAGATTGTGCTGATGGTTTAAGCATTCTTGATAAAACTGTGAACAAAATGAATGAGCTTTTAGAGGTTTTGCGAGCTCAAGGTGCTAGAATAGGTTTGAAAATTAATATTAAGATTACTAAGTCGCTATGGTTAGGAATAAGTGAAGATGAAAAGGTGATGATTGGTAACAAAAAGATTGATAAGGTGGGCAGCTTCACTTACCTTGGTAACATAAATTGTAAAGACAGTTCGAGCAGTGAAGATGTTAAAAGTAGAATAGCTAAGGCTCAGGGTGTTTTTTCACAGTTAAAAAAAAGTTTTGAGGAATAGGAAGTTAAGTTTGCAAAACAAGATTAGAATATTAGAAGCTACAGTAATGACAGTGGTCAGATATGACTCTGAGGCATGAGCGCTCCGAAAGGCGGAAGAAGATTTGCTAGATGTTTTCCAGAGAAAGTGCCAATGGAATGTTCTGGGTACCCGGCTGAATGACCGTATTTCAAACAGTAGGCTCTACGAAAAACGTAGTTCAATCCGACTTCCTAGGGCTATAATAAAAAAAAGGTTGAGATGGCTAGGGCACGTTGGGCGGTAGACTGATTGCCGAAGATTGTCCATATTGGCCAACCATCTAGGGCTCAATAGAAAGAAGGTTGTCTTCGTCTTGAGTAGGAGGACGTTATAAATCTTTTTTTAAAGGGAATGGGTGTATAAAGGGAAGCATTGAATAGTTTGGGATGGAGGCTGTGCAGCAGCTCGGAGCTACAGTGAGTTTTTAGTAGTAGTCTTATTAATTTTATTTGCGTGTCACTGGAAAATGTTTAACACTCGACATATCAACATAGAGCCTAACCAATGCAGTCCTTTTCTGCTTCAGGCACCGTTCCACCAACCAGAACAAGGGGGACCCACTCACATTTTCTCTGGAATTTAAGGGTAACTATACGAAAGAAAACAAAACCTTTGACTATTAATACAGAACAATTAGAGTTTTAGGTTAATCTCAATAAGAAATTTTCAAATATATGACAGTTAAATACAAACTGACAGATCAAGCTTGATCTGAAAAACTAAAGATTTCAGTTTTGCAAAAATGATAGCAAAAACAAATATCAGAGGTTTTCAAGAATAGTTGTTGTTACCTAAAGGTAACAACATATTTTAACTAAAACCTAAGTTGACTCAAAATGCTGACTCAAAGGAAGAATAGCATTTTGATTTTTTTGTATTAAACTATATAGTTGCCCTTGTATTACATATAAATTTGATTTTATGCTCCTTTTTTCATCTAAATGCATTTGACGAGTTTAAACAGAATGCAAAAAACCCATCGGTTTTTGTTTTGCTAACTAATTAGGTCAGCAATGCAAAAGCTAACCAATTAGCTTTAATCCATTCATGCCATCTAAGTATTTGATCCACACATTTATGAATATTTTGTACTATTTTGCTGGTGAATGAACAACATTGACTTTGAACGTTCCTTTAATTGCAAATCATCCCTTTAAGCATTCAAAGCAGACACAAATGTCATCATATGTCCTTTTTCTCGTTAATTCGTTTTTCTCGGTGTAATTAAATCATGTTTATGGCATCCTTATTGCCAGGTTTTTTGCTGTAAGCTTGTCAAAGTACTACTTGCTAGCTGTCCGTGAAAATGTGTATTGAAACTCATAAGCCAGTTGGATTGAATATATTGAGCCCTCTGTTGGAAAACACTTTGTTTTATTGAGCTTAAGCGATAATTCAAGTTCAACAGTAATCACAACGCCAAAGTCATATCCCTATGTGTCATTTTTTCATACAGTTTTCACTGTATTATTGCTCTATGTCACTGATACTGCTACTAATACTACTAACAACTAACTGTAATACCAAGCCATCTGAGGCCAACAAAGCTAAGCACGTTCCTCCTCCCTCCAATCTAATCATAGATACTGAGTCATTGACACTTCTATGGTAATTGCAAAATCCTCTTCTATAGACCTTTCTCAAGGGCAATCGAAATTTTTATATTTTGCTATGCCAATCCTGCCATAAAGTCCAACCTTACAAACGGTTTTTTGTTCTGGTTGGCCTTTGATCCCCCTAGTCCTTCAATTGACTGATTTAATGCAGAAACCTCTAGAACTTGATATAAACTGCAAAAACATTCAACTTATTTGGTTGAGGGTGTGAACAAGTTTCAGCTGGAAACTTGTAAGGCCGAAATAATCTGTTTTTGGATATGAAGACGAGTCAAGTTAATATTATTGGCTGAATTGATGCTAATTTGAGTTTGATTTTTTTTTAAATTGAGCCTTCTTTTGTAAACATTACCTTATGGTCAATTGATTATGAGCATCATCGTATCTTATATCCATTAGAAAACGTTCTGAAATGTAGATTTTTAAAACCAAAAAACTTATAAGGGAATAAGAAAAGAAATGTTCTACGCCCCTCCTCCCATCTATTAGGTATAAAGTAGTTTCGCTTATATTACAAGCTGTATTTCTTACTTTTCTCCCTAAGACACCATCAGCAACTTGATAAACTATTTTACTATAATTATTCTATCCATCTTCTACATTTGTCAAATTTCAAAATCTCCAGTTTATTATTATTATTATTATTTTATTTATAACCCACTGTACAATAAATGTAAAATAGTGGAGTAATACAAACACACAAAAAAGGAAAAAGAACAACGACAATCTAACCACAAATATAATCACTAAAAAAAAAAAACGGATAAGACTGTGATGTGGGCCCAACCGAAAACTAGCATCCTGACTGATCTTCGATTGCACCATTTCAAGCGAGGACAGAATTGCTGTTGCACCATAACGACCAACAAGGTGCCTATTGCGCACAGCAAGCGGCAAATATAATAGGAACTTACAGTATCTAAAATAATTAACCTTAATTTGTTTCAGATCATGCTTAGTAAAAAGCAGATACAGCCCAAAAGCGGATAAAATCGCATGGTCACAGAAACTACAGTAGAGTTTAGCAAGACCATGCCTTTTAAAACGTCCACGGTTTGCAACAATTTTCCCATAACCAGCTTTAAGCTTATCCTTCGAATCACAAATAAATTTACGCCGGATGCTTCCTACGGATTCACATATAGAAATACCAAGCCATTTAATAACAGGGACGCTAGGTACCGTAAAGGTGTTGCAAGCAAGGGGAGTAGCAGGGGGATTAACAGCGTTGAAGAGTAAATCTTCACATTTCAAAGTATTTAATGATAGGCCTGTTTCACTAAGCATGGATCCAACCATGCTAACATTCTGTTCAAGCCTCCTTTTGGAACGACTAATCAGGAGGAGGTCATCAGCATATGCTAAATAAGACACTTCCGAAAAACCAAAAAAACAACTGGAGGGAATCTTATTAATCACACTCAAAATACAAGCATTAAAAATATGGGGCGAAAGAACTCCTCCTTGCCTAACCCCGCATTTAACAGGAATATTTCCAAAAGCACATCCATTCGATTTCAATCTCACATATGAATTCGAATACCAAAAACGTAGCAGAGAAATAATCGATGGGTTTATACCAAGCTGATGTAAAGAATAAAAAGCCTGAGGGTGCACAACACTGTCGAAAGCTTTAGATATGTCTAAAGCACATATATGTAATGATTGACCTTTCGTTTGTGCATCCTTAAAAAGGAGAGGAAGCACCCGATGTGCATGTTGACAAGAAATCCCCTTTCTAAATCCAAACTGATTAGCATCATAATTCACGAAATCAATAATATAAGGAAGAAGCACATATTCAAAAAGTTTGCTAATATTGCAGGTGACAGTAATAGGCCTATAAGAATCACATTTATTTACATCTTTTCCTCTCTTTACAATTGAGGTAACAGTACCACATAGGAAACTATCAGGCACTAAAGAACAGCAAAGACACATTTGAAAAAGTAGCTGCAAATGTTTTACTAGTTCCCGAGAATCTTTCCGTAAATGAAAAACACTTATACCATCAATATCATTAGACTGAGACTTCAGCCGCCTGATCGAATCAGTAATTATATCAGCTGACACAGGAGGGACGTGCTTTTGTTGCATTTTTTCGGGAAGGCACTTAGCAAGGAGTTGGTAATATCGGCTATGTACAGCGAAATTAACACGGGAAAAAATATTAGAATAATGTTGGATCCAAGCTGATTGCGGAATATTATCACTCTTATAATCAGTAAACTTAGAAGAATTCGTCACAAACTTCCACTCTTTCGAACTGTTTGGAAAATTAACTCCAGCTTCACGGACGGACCGTAGTTGTCTTTTATAAGCCGTTTTCGTTTTACGTTTAATATCAAAAACAGTACCACGAGAGGGACGCCCACAAGCAATCCAAATCCATAACCATAGCTTGGCCTGATTTTTCACTTTTTTCAAAAGAGGGTCATAATTCCAAACAAACTTTTGCGTGTTGGACCGAATACGTTTAATTGGGACAGCTACTTGTTCGGTTTTTTTCAAACATAAAATAATTTGATGATAATACATATTCAATTGCAAACGAGCACTGGGTGAGGTAACTCCGCAACAGAGGAGGTTATAAGGCACATTAATGGTACTCAGCAGGCTTGCAAGCGTGGCCACATATAGAGGCCAATCACATCGATTCCAATTTTGCCGTTGAAACCACTTTTTTTCTACGGATTGGGGAGCATTTATTACTAGTTTAGATGCTACTGACACACACAGAGATATGGGTATGTGGTCATAATCTCTTTCATCTTCATCAACGTGGACAGTTGAAGTTGTAACACCAGCAGAGCATACACAGTGGTCAAGGTTAGACCGGGAGCCGCTGGCATGTATGTCAGTAAATGGAAGATCTTTTGTCAGAATCTGGAAACCAAGGGGGAGGCACTCGAGCAGTGAATCGGATCAGGGGGAGGACATTGTCATGTCACAGTTCATGTCACCCATTAGTAGCCAATCATAACCAAGTTTCTCAATACCCAATACCAAATTTTTCAATTTTTGCACGCTTTAACAAAATGGGTGAATGACGCAAGATTATTCTTATTATGCGGCAAATAAACATTGACTAGTACAAGATCATCAATCCTGACGGCTAAATAAATATCATCAGATCCGTAACGCTGTTGGGAAAGGGAAGAGAGTTTCCGATTCAGCACGCAAGCCCACCCACCGGAGGGACGACCACGAGTTCTTCGGGCATTTGTAGAAAAAACAATGTGGTCGGGGCTACGTCGAAGGAAATTTACGCTCACAGCCGGCAATAAATGTTCTTGAAAAAGTACTACATCAAATGTATCAAGAAGATTATCAATACAAATGTCCTTATCTTTGGTCCCATTAATATTAAAAGAACAAATAGAGATAGGCAAAGATATCATTTGGCAATACCTTTGGTAGCAATAGCACGCAACTTGGGACATCGCAAACTATATGACACATGGTCTCCACCACAGTTAGCGCATTTAAGGGACAACTGACAGGGAGAGTCCTTTGATGATTCGTGGGGATCGGAGCATCGGGAGCATTTCACGACTGGGCTTCTGCAATTGGCAACTACGTGGTCAGGAGAACGGCATCTATGGCAACAACGCGGGATCTGAAGATACTCAAAAACGCACAAAAATTCATAATCAACTTTCAATCCAGTTTTAATGGCATTGATCTTAGTTGCAACATCTACAAACGAAATTCTGAGTGCATGGGAAGTTCCAAGCCTTGTTATGTCAGAGACTCCAGGGTATTCAGTAAGGCGAGAGATATCGTAATCAGTGCCTATACCCTTTAATACACCAACATATTTCTTTTCGATAAGTTTGGCTTTAGAGCTCGCTAAAACTGAGGGCACAGCCTTGCAAAAATCATTCACGGCCACATTATCGAGTCTTACAACAAGTTTATCGTTAGACGACCGTATGCTGCTAATTGCCTCATGACCGGAGATCTTGTCAATTACCTCTCTTCGTTTTTCTGGGTTATTTAAAACCTTAGGCACATTCGAGATAACAACTGTGGCTAGATTATCATTCGCGGGGACAGTAGGTAATGCCGGGAAATTCATATCATAATTTGTGAGCTTAGAATCAATAACTTCTATAGTTCGGTCAATTTTATTAATCTTGGTAGCTAAGCGTGATTATGCTACAGCCGGTATGGTAGGAACTTCGGTTGGAAGTCGAATCACATAAATAGGAATAGTTATGTTCTCAGAATCATATTTCCGGATTAAATCAATCATATTTCTGATATTGTTTGTAATTGCTTTATTGCCAACGCGTTTAGGACAACAGTCATCTGGAACTGTAGCTGAATAAAGTTCAATCTTTGCAGTTGAAACGGCCGAATTCTCGAAAAAATCAACCACATGACTCACGATGATATCGTCGTCAATTCTCGCTTCAAAATTCACTTGGATAAAGTTCAAAACAGGCGAATAAACATACCTGTCATTATCGCTTGCAACACTCATAGTCCGCTTTAAACCGGTTTATCTAGGCAGGCAATTCACATCACGTCTTGTCTTGGCAAGATCTAAATGAATACTCCAACTGTTGTTTAGTATCCAACTGTTCTTGGAAAGTTTTTCTCAAATTCTAATCCTTGAGTTGGCCAACATCAGAACTACCCAAATATCAGTTTTCTAAATCCAAGCTTTATGTTAATCTCGGCTTGGCGATGCTCTTCTATTAATGAGATTCATAATCCTGCATAGGCTATGACAAGCTTATTAACTTCAATAATTTTTAAATCCATACCTACACTCATTATTGGTTGGTAATCTACAATACACATTAGCTAAGAAAATGTCTGTCAGCCAAAAACAGAAAAAGTTAACTATTCATCAAAATCTAATGCAAACGGCGTTTCGTTTGCTAGGCTTTTACTACTTATTTTTCTTTGATCATAGAAACAGAACATCCTTGCTTTGCTTATTTGAATGAAATAGGACTGTCGTTCAGTTGCTTGGTTACAATGCAAAGACTCTGGTAAGAATGCATGTTGTACTTGGGGTAACCGTAGTTGCAGCAGGAGTAGCAACATAGTAAAGAACGATTCACAGCTCAAAGTAACCAAACAAAATTTTTTGAAAGAAGTTGAATCAAAATTACAAGTGCACAGTTAATAGCTCATTTTGTTGTAAGTTGCTACATCTACTCGTTGTAATTAATAAACTGCAAACTTAAAATAAAATCAATTTGTTGACAAAGCCTGCATTTCTGTTTACAAGATGAGTAATAATACGATAACGTCAGTTTGCAAGTTTATATAAGAATTTCTTAGAGCTTGTTTTTTTTTTACATAAGCCAGAGAGTTCGAAATTTATTTCCGAGGGATTTGAATGTGAAGCGCCAAACGATTTTAGTGAAACAGTAATTAAAAATTCTTAAAAAAAAGATGATAAAGAGTGAGTTCTGTGATTTTGGAGACATTGGCTTGGTTATGCTAGGAAGTTAATTCCTTAGTGCTATTCAAATTCCCTGATTTGCCATTTGAGCCTTAAAAGTTTGAGACGTTTGAAAGCCATTTGAGCCATTTGAAAGCCGTTTGAGCCTTTGGACTAATGCACACTGTAGCCTACACCTTTTCATGTCCAAGGTAAGTATAATGCGTGAGCTACACATCCTATTGTAGCATATCCTATGAAATATAGTTTAATTGCTTTTTCTATAGATGACACAGTACGATTAATGAAAAATTTCAATACGTCATAAGCCGTGATATCTCGGTCTATTATGCCTATTTGGCAAACCCAAGCTGCAATCCAATACAATAAAGGTGAAGATGACGCCACTATTCTTGTTGTAACCTGAACGTGCATGAAAAATAGCCCAAATCCACACAGAAATACTGCATGTAAAACAAAACAATACAAATCTCTGGTCAAATATCTGAAGTGAGCTTCTTTTACCCCTGATCTTATAATTAATCCTTCATCCAGTTTTGTGTATTTGTCTTTTACACTTTCCTCTCTGTCAGTGCTCTTGTGTACATGAGGCAACATAATTTGAAACTCCGTAGTCAATCCTCTACTATATTTATAATCGGATTTCATCACACCCAAGTTGAAAATCAAGTCTCTTCTTTTACTGAAATAGTTAGCAGCGAATGATATAACAATCACTATAATAGGTAGAGCTAAAGCAAAATTCGGAATTTGCTTAAGTTCATAATACCTTAGGAATCCAACATTCCAATGAGTTCTTTGAACATGTGCATAAAAATTTGGAATATAATTTGAACACCACTCAGGCTTGAATATACCTCTTACATTGTAACCTCTCATTTGGCCATGTATTTTAAGACCCAAAGCAGGAATAGTTGCATTTTTACAAAAAAGGTAGTACCCATACCATAAGTAGGTAAGTAAAGGAGATACAACTAATAATGTTTGGATTATGCAGCTCATTACCTCCTTAAGCAAATACAGCTTTCCCTGAGTCATACGAACGCTTTTCAAGCAATAATAACATATAAATCCAACATTTAGAATGCCGTTTGACCTTGTAGCACAGGATAACAAAAAAAATATTGATGCTCTAAAGGGTTTATCTAATTTCAGACAGTAGAGTCCTGAAAATGTACACCAAGCAAACAAAGACTCACTATATGATGATATGAAGAAAACCTTAGCCGGCGAAAACAAATAGAAAATCAGAGTTTTTGCTGTAAACGTCTGGCTACTGAACATTAAATCAGTTAACTTTTTAAGGGTAATAATAGTGAAAATATGAAGATTCAAATTCATCAATATTCCTGCCAATTTAAGGCACGTTGAAAAATGAATTTGTTCAAAGAAAAAAAAATACAAGACTTTTCCAAAAAGGTTTAACAGGAATGGGAGTAGAGGCAAAAATGCTAGTTGATTTTCATATATATACCCATGTTCAGCAATGCTTCGGAAATATTCTGCATCCCACCTAGATATGGCATTTAAAATATGCGGGGTGTCATTTGGAGACTTGAAGATATCAGAAATAAGTAAGGGAAAAATATGAGGTAATAATATAGAAATAGAAATTAGAATTAGGTCTAAATAAACTGAAAATTTAATATACCAGCTTGTATTTTGCATAGATTGAAATTGGAAAGTAACATGTATTACGTTCATCTAAAGCAAATATTAAAGTTGTTTATATGTCTTGAAATGTCTTACAGCTAAAATGTCTTGAAATATCTTACTTAGTGGAACTTTTCTTCTCTAGGACCGTTTTTCCACGAAATTCTTTTGCATTTTAAAAATTTTTATTTTTTGAAAGAACTCGGCTTAGAGAATCATTTGCAATATCGCACTGACATTTTAAGACCATCCCCATTTTTATTGTTAGGAAAAGGCTCAGTAATAAAAAAAAATAAACCTTTTCAACAAACTCCGTATAGAAAATCTAGGTCATAAAAACTTACAACAAAATTATTCGACAGGTAATTGAAAATTATGATTTCCTTTAAAACATCAGTAATGTTTTGACTTCAATACAAGCAATGGGGCCCACCAGTACATATAAGGGTCTCACGGCCTTAACTCCAGCTTCTGCATATTGCTAAAGCTAGGTCAGAAAATAAATACATTTTGCAATTTAAGAGGTATCTGTAAGCCCAAGTGGTGTCATATTATGTACAAAATTCTTATGCATTTGTTCGGTAACTCATTGAATTGTTGGATTCCTAAGGTATTATGTAAATTCCGAATTCCGTTTAAGCTTTAACTATTACAATAATTGCTATATTCTTCGTTCTTAATTATTTCAGTAAAAGAAAAAACTCGGAAACTCCGATGCTAAACACGATAGAAATAAAACCTTGAGATGGCTAACTATGTCAGTTTTCTTATACACTTGCACTGATAGTGCTTTTCGAGAAGAATCTGCAAAACTAGATGAAGGACCAGCTGTAAGATAAGTGGTAGGAGAAGCTAGCTTCAGCGGATGGACCAGTAGCTATTATAATTTTATTTTGCATGTAGTATTTGTTTGTTGATTTGGGGTATTTTTCATGCACGTTAAGGTTATAACAAGAATGGTGGCTTCTACTTTACCTTCAATGTATTAGATCGGAGCCTAAAGCAGTAGACTACATATAGTAGACCAGGATTTCATGGGTAATGACGTCTTTAAATTTTTCATTGATAGTTCTGTGTCATCCATAGAAATAGATATTAATCTATATTTCATAAACTATGCTATAATAGGATGTACAGCTCACTCACTGCACTTGCATTAGACATGAGAAGCGGACAGCTCAAGTGTTCATTGGTGCGTTTTGAGGCTCAAAAAGCAAACTAAGAACATTTGAATCAATTTAAGTAATTTGCTTCCTAACGGGAACAAACCGAAAACTGCATTTTAAAAAATCACTAAAAACTCGCTCTCACGTTCCTTCTTATTAAGGAGTTTGATTAAAGTTTTCTGAAATTGTTATGTACTTTACATTAAACAAAATCATATTCATATTCCTATGAAATTTAGCTCTAATTGTACGGCTTACGAAAATAGATAAGCTGGAATATATTCTTGTATAAACTTCGTGAACTAATGATAGATGTTCATGACATTACCATATAGTTTTTATTTTTAACATCATGTATGGTTGTAACCTACGATTTTACGTCATTAATCATAACATATACAGAGATAGGGTTTTAAGTCGAAGAACACATTTTATTTTAGAGCATTTAGTTTTCTTATTACACCAAGTAGACGTAGCAACTTAGTTTAAAATCAGTGATTTAACAACTCCTTATGATTTGTCATCAGCCCAATAAAAGCAAAAAAAGGAAAGATCAGTGCCTCCCATGCAAAAATTTCTTTGTTGTTCGAGCAAGAAGACTGTAAGTCTCATCTATAGGGTTTTGCCCATGACAATTACAATTGTATACTTTTATTTCAACTCAATTTCTCTCCAAAATTATAAAAAGGGGTTACTTTGGCCGTGATTTAGTCCTTAGTATGTTGCAGCTACTGCTGCAACCGTGGTTGCTCTTGTATCATCTGGCTTTATTATGAGGAATTTAAATCTCTAAAAATGGCAGATTACTTTCCATTTGCAACTGTCAGTTTCATATCTATACATATGTCAGAAGATGTGGCGTTCTTATCGGAGCCTTTACATCGTCAACAAGCAGAGAATAGTTGTCATGTTTTGTTCAAATAAAAATTAAACCATAAGTCAACAAAAGATGAAATTCACTAGTAGAATCCCAACTCTGCTTTTTACAACAGCATTCTGCAGATTTCTACGACAGCCCTGTTACGTCACGACAGCCCTCTGACGTAACGACATCCCTGGCAAGATATCCACGGGAGCCCTGTTTCCAGGAAAGATTCTTGGGTTTCGAGATGTTTCAGCATTTTTTAAGATAATTACTTGGAATGTGGTGGGGATAATGCACAAGAACTAATAAATAGTTACTAGCTCCTCAGTTCTTTTAAAGTGAACATGACAAATCCTTGAATTTTAAATGGGATCATAGGAAATTAACATGGGATTCCCGTGACAGCCCTCTGGCGTTAAGAAATCCGTTGGAAATTAACTTGGGAAGTCAGATAAGTGGAGCTCTTAATCCATCGCACCTGAGCAATACGGTCAGCTGTTTCCAGCTGACAAGATTCCCGGCCTCTTACGTCACGACACAACCCCACGGCTTTCTACGACACAGATAGCAGATTAATATGGTATTTCTATGACAGCGCTCTGACGTCACGGCATCCTGTTTCTAGTGGTCAGCTGGCAAGATTCCCGTGAGAGTTCTCGCATTTTAAACAGGTTCATTGGGAAAATTGTATTTGATTTTTGTGACATACCCTCTGACACCACGACACAACGACACACCCTCACGGCTTTCTAAAGTTCTCATAGCAGATTAACATGGGACTTCTGGAAGTCAGATAATTGGAACTACCAAACTCTCAGGCCGTCGCACCTGTGCGATGCGACTCCTAGTTTCAGGTAATCTATTAAAGGGAACACAGTTGGTAAGACTCCCACGACACTCCCCTCTGGGCTCCAATGACATCAAATGATTTACCCCCTCTTAAACGGTCAGATTTAATATGCTTGACGCAGTTCTATGTAACCTTGTGTCAAAAATCCATGGAGAATCCACCGATGTTAACCAAGCACGGGAAACACTTTATGTGACGTCACGTAATTATTGCACAACTATCACTGTCAGGTAATACGTTTTTGGCATTTTTTTTGAACGAAACATACAAAGCATTTTTTTTCTTTTAACTTAACGACGGCACACAGTTTATGTAAGGTCAGAACACACTTTCATGTAATGACGGCACGCAACACTGCAATACCTTTTTTTGCCATTTATTTTTTGCCCGAAATGTTCAAAGCATCCTTTGTTTTCTTTTAGTTCTTTAACCTCAGTAGGACTTAAATTAGTCAATTTTCTTCCAATAGGAAAGCACGGAAAGCACTCAAAGAAACACAACTTAATTCCCAATCCCAATACTCTGTATTAGGGAAAAACTATCTAGAAATAACACATTCCTGTGACGTCACAATACACACCTCTGTCTATTCTATGGCATATCTGGCGGGATGGCATATCCAAGCTCATATCGATCTTCTCCGGGCCAGGTGCAACATCAATCATGCAAAACACGCAGAGGAAATTTTATTTTTAGGCAAAATTTCTCTAAATGTATTTCTAAAAATAAAGACTAAGGGATCCATAAATCGTGTAAACACCTTGATCGTGCTAAACAATAAATCTCAGAAACACTGACTTTATAAATAAAAGTTTTACTGTTTCAAACAAATTTACAACAATATTAAACCACAGAAGAAAACAGTTAAAAATCTGATAAACAAAAAATGAAACGTGAAAAAACGCGTATCGTAACATATACAAAAAGAACCCTGTATCATAGAAAGTCAAGGGTCCTAGCATACAATACCAAGGGATATGGTTAATATTAGATGCAAATTTAAGCTCTATTAAGAACGTTTTTATGAAAATATTTTTTTTTAGAGGGATGTTAGATTTCACACCATCGTGACAATGCACCTCACCCTTCTCCTAGTAATTGTTTCAATTAATACAGTTTGATATTAGATGCAAATTTAAGATATATTAAGAACTTTTAAGATAAATAGCCCTTTTTTTAGCTAAACTTATGAATATTTCACAATATCCTGGAAATACACCTCACCCTTCCCTTAGCAATCATTTCTAGGGGGTGTGTTGATATTAGAGTTTAATTTAAGCCATATTAAGAGATTTAAAGGAAAATACCCCATTTTTTTTAGATAAACTTATGAATATTTCACAATATCCAGACAATGCATCTCACCCTCTCCCTAGTAATCATTTCCAGAGGGCAAGTGGATATTAGGGTTAAATTTAAGCCATATTAAGAGCTTTTAAGGAAATTTGCACATAAGGATTTACACATAAGGGATTTAAGCTTCTACAATGAGATTCTATTATTGTTTTGTAGTTAGGGAGGGAGGGATATGCCTCTAAGGGGTATTTTAATGCTAAAACATCCCAACTCTTAATGAACCTTTAGATAAATACAAAATCAATTCTAAGGGAGAGACAAGGGGAGGGTGGAGGTTGAAATTTATATAAAAATCCCGGGATGTATCCAGAACTTTTGTTTGGAGGGTTATTTTTTGTACTAAACTGACTTTCAATCACCTTAAACTAATCATCTTGTAAATGAGAGGATTCTCTATTGACAAGATAGTCATGATTCTATGGAAAGAAAAAATGTGTAAAAGTACAAGATGACAGATCACCTGGTATCCAAAATTTTACACAATTTTTGGCGTCAATAGAGGGTAACAGTAGCTATTGATTACAGTTCAAGTATCAAAATCAGAAAAAAAAGAAAATCCAGAAAAAAGAAAAGGTAGAGGAGTTTTAGTGAAAATCACCCGAAAATTGCTCTTATTTGGATAACTAACCAAGTTTTCCCTAAAGCTGCAGAAAAGGGCAGGAAAAGGGAATCCTGATAAGAACATCTTATTTATTGCTATATATTATTCAGTTTAATGGGTTCTGAAGGTGTAAAGGGATGTCCTATAGAAGGAGGATATACACAATTATTTTCTTACTGCAAGTCCAGGTTTAACTGAGCAGTACCTCTGTACCTTTGACTGCAAGGGTCTCTAATCTGCACCTTTGCCAGTATTTCTTCAAACCATTAGTAGTGTTGAAAGAATTTTGGACCCCTCTACTCTTGACTTTTAGGTCAATTTAATATTTAACTTTTTGGAAAAATGGGACCAAAATCTAATTCCGTTCCATTTTCTTTTTTCAAGGTGGAAGAGGATTTTGTAGGGAGGAAACTAGAAATTCCTTAGACAATCCAGAAGACTTTTAAAAATCCCCAAATTTCTAAATCAAGAAGTTTTCCTTAAGAGACCTCAAAAATCCCTATTATAGGGGGAAATCCATAGAATGAAAACACTGCTTTGTGGCTGTTTGAGGAAAGCATTGTTGGAACATGTCTGAACTATACAAGCCTAAATGGGTTTTTAAAATGTCTCCGAGACTTATTTTGGGAGATTATTTCATACTGGGCACAAAACACCCAATGTTAAAAAAATTAAAGTTGGCAGTCTTTACTAGCCCATTTTTCTTCAAGCAGTAGTAAATAAAAGTTATTATCATACCCCCCCCCCCACAGAAAAGGCCCTTCCTTCGGGAGGATATTTTCGTTTATGGGTACGATACACCTCCCATGGGATTTCCAAAGCGCGGTAAAAATCATTTATATAAACTAGAAAAAGCAGAGGACCTAGGACAGAGCCCTGAGGTACCCCAACCATCGAGGACTGAGGAACAGGCGAAGAGTGAAAATTACCTCCATCTATTCGTTGCTTTCTCTTATCAAGATAAGATTTAACTAGATCCAACGCCGGTCCGCGCACACCACAATTATCCAATTTACGAAAAAGAATACAATGGGATATTTTATCGAAAGCTTTTTCAAAATCCAAATATATTGTTGCTGGAATTTCACCTCTATCTAAGTATTCATGAATATATTGGATGAGAGCAATGATAGCGTGCTCAGTATTGTGTCCAGACCTAAAACCAAACTGGGAATTCGTGAAAAAATTAAACGATTTAAGAAAGTCATAGATCCTCTTATACATTGCCTTCTCAAATATTTTAGAAAATGCTGACAAAATAAAAATAGGGCGGTAATTTGATGGGTTTTCAGGAGAGTCACCTCGAAGCGGAATTATCCTTGCTTCTTTAAAAGCAGACGGGAAAACTCCATTTTTAAATGAAAGATTAATTATATGCTGTAATTCCAAAATTACTGCAGACAATATTTCTTTAACAATTATAGAACTAGACCCGTCAATTCCCGCAGAATTACCTGGATTTAGATCACACACTATTTTTGTTATTTCAGACCGAGAAATAGGCGCAAGAAAAATTGAATTACTTTGAGGAGATGGAAGGTATGAATAAAAATGTTTATTACACCGTGAATCAAACTGGTTCATTACCGATGAAACAATTTTCTCTCCTATACTAGCGAAATAAGTATTCAAAACATCAGCCACTTTCTCCAATTTGTTAGTAGTCGATCCATTTTCTAAACTAATAACTTCAGGCAACTTAGAATTCCTTTGTTTTTTTTTATAATAGAATTAATTAAAGACCACGTTTTGCGAGGAGAATTTTGAGCTTCTTCGAAAGACTCTTTATAATACCTATGTTTCGGCAATCGTATCAGTGCGGTTAATTTATTTTTGAAGATTTTAAAATTTTTAATATTATAATCAGTTGGATTCTTTAACTGCTTTTTAAATAACTGTTTTTTTTTATTAACTGATATCAAAATTCCAGACGTTATCCATGGCCTTATAGGAAATTTTTCTCTGCACATTTTCTTCGTAACAAATGGGCAACTAGAATCAAGGCAGCAATTAAAATTTCTTAGGAAAGTATCAGTTGCCGCATCTGTATCCTCCGTGGATATTACATCCTGCCAATCCAATAGACCAAGGCTTTCATCATTCAGGTGCTTTAATGTTATTTTATTTATTAACCGTACTTGACGTTCCCTACTTACCTGCGGTATTTTATAAGTAAAAGCTAAATCTGAAACCAGCAGGAAATGATCCGATATATCACTTAAAACAACAAAATTTGCTTTAATTGGTAAGGATGTAAAAATATTATCAATGAGAGAAGCAGAACTAGGTGAAATTTTTGTAGGTATCAGGTAAGTAGGAAGCAGATATGCAGAAAAGCAAGAAGACAATAAATCAACAGAAGCTTTATTTGAAGCTTCTAGAAGGTCAATGTTGAAATCTCCGGAGAGGATAACATCTTTATTTTGAAAATGAGGTTGATGCAAAAAATCATGGAGTTTAGAGAGGAAAGACTTGACTGGAGAAGAAGAAGGTCGGTATACTACGCAAAAAACTATATCATTTTTTCCAAGACTAATTTCAGTTACCATTACTTCAAAAAGCATTTCCTCATGAGAACCTTCTAGATTTACAAGGCGTCGAAAAGAGATGCCATCTTTAACTAATACTGCCAAACCACCTTGGCACCTTGTCAGTCGGTTTTTGAAAGTAAATTGATATCCAGGAAAAGCAATATGAAGAGCCGTGTCTATAAGAAAAGTCTCACAGAATCCAACGGCATGACAAGATAGCTTATGAACTACATCGACAAGATCATCCCGTGAACTAAAAAAACCTCTACAATTTAAAAATCCTGTTCTCACAACCCCGGTACTGGGAAGATCAGAAACTTCGGAAGGTAATTTATATCTACATAAAGAGCCTTCGCTTAGCTTAGTGCCATCTTTTCCGCATATTTCAGTGGCTTGTTCTCTATATATAGGTAGTTGGAAAACTGTCATGCATGGGCATTGCCCGCTAGTTTTTCCGACACACTTATAGGGACTCTGTATTTTCTCATTTTTACAACCTTTTAGTTCCTTAGAAGGTATGTATATATTACAAAGAAAACTTGACTCAGAGATGTCTGCATCGTCCTCGTTAATAGCTATTTTGACTTTTGATTCCTTTGGCCATTCTATATCGATGTGCTTATTCCCATCAATAGCAAACTTAGTATTCTCCTTTACACCGTCACCATTTTTGTCTTTTAAATAGTTTAGAAAATCTTCTAGGTCAGTTTTAATACCCTTAGTAAATTCCCCACCCATGTTTTTACAGGTTTCTGATGCTTTATTTTTTAAGTGGGTTTGTTGAAAGGCTGTTATGCACGTACATATTCCACTCGTGTTTTCAGAACAGTTGTACAGCTTTTGTATCTTTTCGATTTTGCAAGATCTTAAATCCTTGAGGTCAATGTGCTTAACGTCGTCTTTTATGGGTATGTCGCAAATAAAAGCATCTGTGGTACTTGCTGCATCTATAATAGATACTCCAGTGTCTAAGTTCTTTGACCAATTGAAGTCTGCGTATTTGTCTCCTTTAAGAGTGAATATGGTAAAGTCTTTAATAGTTTCAGCATTATTAACCTGTAAATGCCTGAAAAATTTCTTCAGTGCCGATACTGATCCTTCAATGAGTGTACCGTCAGCTTTACGACAGGAATCTACGGCTTCTTCATTTGACGCTGGAAAAAGTAAAGCTGTCACACAAGAACACTTCTCCCTTGAATTACCAAGACAAATATAATTCATTTGTGTTTTATTATTTTCACTGCTTTTTAGATGCTAAAAATTTATTCTGTCTTTACCATCCTTTGTATCTAGGTTACAAATGAAAGGAAATTGCGCCCGGTTGGTTTCAGATTTTAAATTTTGATAAGTTATTCTTTTTTCGTCTTCAGCATGGGTGACACCTATGTATTGGTTTCCTCCAACAATGAATTCATTACCCTGCTTTATGGTGTTGTTAATTTTGGAAGTTCGTCCTATCACATAATTGAGAACACCAGGGAACACCTTCTAATTGGCAAAATTCAGCACCTTCTTCTTTTGTTCTTGGCTCCAAGAATATGGTCATGCATGGGCAGGAGCCCCTAGAATTCCTGACACAATTATATGCAGTTTGAATCTTCTCGCTGTTACAATCTTTCATTTCCTTGGGACTTATTGGGAAGTCACACATAAAACTTGAATGCTCTGAACCTGTTTTGTTTGCTACAACGAAACATTCTACCTTGCTTTCAGCATCATTTGACCAGTCGACTTTTGCAACCTTGTCATCACCCAAACTAAATCTAGTATATTTTTTTATTTTATCCGAGTTCTCAGCCTTCAAATGCCCAAAATAACCTTTAAGGTTAGACATTTTACTCAGCCTACCTGATGAACTTATACATTTGGCAGACGCTTCTTTTCTTGATAAGTGTTTTAAAAAAGTTGTCATGCACGGGCATGTTCCCCTAGTTTTATCAAAACAGTCATATATCTTTTGAATTTGCTTAGTTTCACACTGTTTCAATTCATCTGAGTCTATAAGATCAATACTGTCATCAATGGGAAAGTCGCAGAGGAAAATCAGAGTTTTGTTTTTTATTTAAGCTGTTAAATTGTTAATAGTTACTACGAAGTCCAGCTCTTTTGACCAATCAACGTCTACGTACTTTTCATTCCCAGCAAAGAATTGATCATGACTTTTTATGCTGTTACCATTTAAAGCCAATATGTGCTTAAGCATTCTTTTAATATCATAAGGAGACCCCGTAGATAAATTACCATTTGAATCTCCACAAAATTGTATTGCTTTTTCTCTTGATTTAGGATCCTGTAATAGAGTCATGCAAAGGCATTTGCTGTTTGAACCTCAAATACAGTTATAAGGTTTTTGTATTTGATGCAGTTGACACAGCTTTAATTTATCTGTATCTACAAACTCTAATTTATCTGTCACAGATATTTCACAAAGGAAAGGCGACTCCATCATTTCCGGTGTTTCCATCATTTCATTTACTTTTGGAGCTTTTTTTACTTTTGGAGAAGGTTTTTTGCAGTCTTCTGGCCAGATAATATTTATATACCTTCCATCTCCAATATAGAATTCCGACGTATCACATATGTTTCCATATTTTTTGTTAAATGTTTCCATATATTTTTATAAAAATGTATTTGAAGTCTTCTATTGAAACTTTACTAGCAAGTGTCCCTTTCGCCTCTTTACAGTATTTTTCTGCTTCTTCTTTTGATTTGGGATGCTGCAAAGCTGTTATACAAGAACAACTTCCCTGGCTATTCGCCATACAATCATAAGGGTACTGTATATCACGAATATTATGTATTTTTAAGGACGATTGCTTTAAGTACTTCAGATCATCGGTTATTTAGAATTTGCAAACAAACGGCATAGTCTCGTTTTCTTTCGCTGAATATATACTGGTTCTGGTTTTTGCTTTCGACCAGTCAACATATGTGGAATAGTTTTCATCCAAATTCAATTTCGTATGATTTTTTATATATTGCCTAATTGGATATTTGTTGCTCAGATGTTCAAAGAAAACTTCAGCACTATTCTTCTCAGACTTTCCAGAGGAACCTGTAAGTTTACCGTTCGCTTTTTTACAAATTTCGCTTGCTTCTCTTCTTGTGACATACCATAGAAAAGCACCTTCACAACGGCATAATCTCTTTGGGTTAGCCCAGCAAGCATAGGAAATTGCTCCCTCTTTATCCTTGCAATTTTGCGATAAATCGGCGATATTAAAGAGTTTTGCATTGTTTTGCACATTGTGTTTGCAAACCTTCTTCTATTTATTAATGATTTTTCCGTTCAATTTTCCACAGGCAACAGTTGCATTTGTTGCCTGGTTAAAGTTTGTATAACAAACACACTCACTCTTTGGATTGCCTTTACAATTAGTCGAGTTTTGGAAGTAGACATCAGTCGAATTTTGGTGTAGACATTTTTTCAATTCATCAATGGCTTTTTCATCAAATGGCTTTTCATCCCGTAGACTTTGGACAACCGGAGTGAATAATGTTGCTACCATTATTAAGCTTACAATTATTTTCATGAGTTTTTGATCACTTTTTATCCTAAGTCTCTTTACCGTCTCACACAAACCCAAGTCTTAACCTGAAACCTCTAATTTATTGTTTCTCAAAATTTTCGCGTACCCAGCGTTGTAGAGGTCCTTATTCCTTATATGACAGGTTCATCCCATGGGCCATAAATGTTAGTCTTAAATTTCTGACATTTCACAAACAAATAAGGCAGAACAAGATTTAGTAAAATAAAGGCAACAACTCCTAGAACAAACAGTTGGGAGTCAGCATAATATAGACACAACAGGGATACAAAAATTAACATACCACCAACAAATTCTGAATAATTCGACAAAGCATATACATGAGGAAAAATGGCAAAACAAGTAATGGCAATTGTCAAAAGAAAAAACACATGATAGTTACTAGGAAGCCTAGAAACTAAGGCAAATCGCAGCACAAAGGGAGGTACTTAAAGAAATCTGCTTTGATGCAACAACATAAGATTTACCGTAATCAATAGAATGCAAATGTAATAGAAATAGGAGACTACAGATGGCGTAAATACTGTCGGTACTAGTTGACTCAGTCAAAGTTTTTAAAACCGGAGATAGTGCAAAAGATATGCCTAAATATATAATACTATCTCTTACTGATATCGAGGAGCTATTTTTAACAAATGATAAAATTAGCAATGTAAAATATATAGCAGAAGACACCACTGATATATTAATTAACGAAATTGCACCATTTTCCAGCAAAAAATATACGGATAAAAATATGAATACCACTGATAGGTATGTAGTGATTCTAAGTGATCCAATATTGCTTTGTTTGAATGAAATTGGATTAAGATTGATGTTAGTCCTAAGCTCCTGTAGAAATGTGTTGTCTGCATAATTATCTCCAACACCAAAATCTTCATAGAGCACTTTTTTCCAAACAGTTTTGGACGCACCGGTGGTCCTTTCTCTCACTTTACCAATCATTTTTTTATGCTTATCGTTAAGTTAGCGGCAACTTATCCACCGACTATTGTTCCTGCAATATCAAAAGGTATTTGCCAAACCTAAAAAAAAAAATATATAATAAAAGAATATAGCCAACAGGTTATTCTCTCAAAATTTTTAATTATTTGTTTCTTCTATCACATACAATAATTTTGGTACTTTTTGAAATTTCTGTTAAAAAATTAGAAAGCTAAAAACTAATTGTGTCAAAGAACATTTTGTTCTTCATGATATGCATTGATGACATCATACGGCTGTGAATCCAAACGAAAGTAAACAGCAACATAAAAAAAATATAAATATTCTCCAGAACTTCAGATGACACATTTATGTTGACTTTTGTCAACGTTTTAGATGATGGGGCTTTTTTACAGGGAAAGGTCGCAAGCCCCTCGCCCAACCTTTCAGCTGCTGAGATTGAAACCTCGCATTACCAGATAACTTCACTAAAACAGGAAAGTGTTAAAACAGAAAACGAGTAGAAATGTCTGTATGTTCTCTATAACTTCAAATAAAAATATAATTTTGTATTTTTGTATATGTGACAATGTAAAAGTATTATTTTCATCAAGATACCCCAGTTTTTGCTACTGTCTTAGCTTTTTTTCTGATTTGTATGTAAATTGTCTTCTACTAATACCTTTCATTGACAACTTCAAACCTTATTGAATCCCATCACAAGCACTGGATTATTTTGATAGATGTATTATAACAAAAACTTTGGCTACTCTACGACTGGGTCTTTGCTGACAAGAAAAAACAACAACAGAAAACAGAAAAAACAAGACACGTCACTGCTTACCAGCGAAAGTGATTTTCCTTGTTGCTAAAGGTGGGGGACTGTAATTGTCTTAAATGCGGGTTTCGGCTATGGTGATTCCAATAGCACAATTTTCATTTCGATTTGACGCCATCTATTTGGGGTTTCAGGTTATTTTTCTTAATTCCCATAAATTTGTTTTTGCAACATACTTTTGCCGCTGAGAATAATGGAAATAATAATAATCTCCTGAATTAGATTGAAATGGAAATTCTTCATTGACAGTTTTCTTTTTAAAACACTTTTTATTTTTCTCGGTTACTATCGACGAGACTTGGTTCTATATTTGGTTGCGGCAGACGCCTCAACCATGATTTGTTGCCAAAAACTGATTACCTTATGAGGTTCCAATGCCCGAACTTTGAATAGGAGCAGAACTACATTTTTAACTTGAACAAAACTTCAGCTTTAAGATCAGAACCAGGTAGTTTACCCTTTCCTTCTTTGCAAATTTATTTCTTCTTGTGACTTTTCTTGTTATTTTCCATAGAAAAACCCTTTCAAAACGCCACTGTCTCTTTGGGTCACCGATGAAACTATAGGACATAGCTTCTTTTTTTATTCTTGTAAATTTGTAGTAAATCAGACACATTATAGTACTTTAGACTATTTTTTAACTTGTGTCTGCAAATCTTCTTTTTTTGGTCTTCAATTTTTCTTGAGACACACAAGTTTCATCCAAGAGACTACCGTTCAATTTTTCAGACTATTTAGAGGCAACTCTATTTGTTTGCTGTTACAAATCTATGCAACAAAAACAGCTAGATAAATGGTATGATACTTATAAATAAATATTATATAAATCCTCACATGAGAATTCTATCTAATACGCTGAACAAAAGGCTATCTCAAAATTTTTATTGGATGGTTTTTGGGAAATGATGGGCGTGGAGGGGGGAGGCTAGTTGTTCTCCAATCACTTTCGACATTTAAAAAGGATACTAGCCCTTTGAATTGCCAACCGAATGAGGTTTTTTTGAAATTTCTACGACAACGCCTTCTATAAAAACCATATATACCCCCAGGGCACAACTTTAAACCACTGCCCTGAGGGATGTGGGGTGGGGGGAGTTATTTGCCCTGCAATATCTTTAATAAAAACCTTATATGACCCCAGGACAAAGCTCAAAATCTTTGCCCTGAGGGTTGTGGGGGAGTGTCCTTCTCAAAATAATTTCTTCAATCCAGAAATCAACTACGCTGAATAAAATGACTATCTCAAAATTTTGATTTGATTTATTTGGGGGAATAATGGACTTTGGGGAGCTACTTGCCCTGAAATTATTTTCGAAGATTAAAATGTATACTATAACTCTCTAATTCCAATCGAATGAGCCCCCTTTGAAGTTTCTACGACGACCCCTTCCACATGAAGTTCCTCTGGAAAAATATAATAAAAATAACCATGAAACATTGGAGCCGGATGGCCTTTACTATAGGCAAGCTATAGTATTGCCTCTGATTATGCAGGCACAGATTAGACACACTATTTGAACTATTTACTGCAGAAATACAGAAACTCAAACAAAGCACAATAAGAATATTTGAGGTTTTCTTCAGAAGAAGTAAACATCGAAGGTACACAGGCTTGATATCAATCATTGGCAAACTTGCATCGCGCCTTTTTGGTCTATCGACCGATGAAGATTTTAATATTGAGAGAAAACGTAAGAAAATCAAACACAGCAATAAATACCACGTTATACGATCAGATAATAGAAGCAAGAATAGCGAGCTTGCAAAGAGATAAAATTGAAATAATCTCCAGAAAAATTCAAAAACAGTCAACACAATGAAGTGTTTAAAAAATGAAGTGGATAGGGTAAAAGCAGATTCTAGCTTGTCCATTATTTCAATGGATAATATAACAATGTCATTGTTAAATTTAGCTACAGGTGTAAGTAAATTCAAGTTTGCCCTATTTTCATTAACAGGCTGAACCCTATCATATGACACAGGTAATCCCACTAGCTTGAAAATTTTTTTTAGATGAGATTAAAAACCACCTGACATTCGGTCTTTGACATTTACCAGTGGAACCCGAGGGGCTAACCTTTTTTTTATTACACCATGCTAAAAGTGCATATAGCTGAATTTAAGGAACATCTTTTTGCAGTAGTACCAATACCTCTAATAAATCAACAGTCCATATATGATCTATATAAAACTTACACTGTTCCTGTCAACATTAAGGAGAATAAATTCTTTATGTCTCCAGGACAAAAGGAAATATGCGTTAGCAAATACACAAGAATTAAAGGAATGTGTCTTGTTCAAAAACTTGCTTTGTCAACTAACGCTACTACCTATCTGTTATGTGAAAATGGGATCTAATATGTTGGATATTCTCCTAAAAGAATCTCAACAGAAGGACATCCTTCGTGTAAAGCCCTAATCGGAAGCACAAAAAGAGAAATATTTATCAACCTATGGAATCATTAATGACTATTTACCGTACCTAAAACAACTATAGGGAACATTGCCTGTTATAATAATACCGAGAAAATTGATCCAAGCTACCAAACTGAGCTACTATTACAGGATGTTGGAAACATAATAATTAAGCAAGGTTGTTGACTCATAACAAAAAAGACAACCGTACATTTCATTTTGAATCGCTATAATTCTTTTTTGTATGTCTTCTAACCGCATGTATCTTTGCTCTTCATATTTATTCTTTATTCGCTCGGATTCTCGGTGTAGCATTTCCTCTAACCGCATTTGTCTTTACTCTTCATTTTCACTTTTTACTCGCTTGGATTTTTGGTGTCGCTTGTTTTCTAACCACATGTGTTTTTGCTTTTAATTTTTGACACGCTCTAATTTACGTTTTTGTTTTTATTCTAACCGCATTTCTCTTTGCTCTTCATCTTCTATTTTGTCGCGTATTGATTATAGGTGCCGCTTATTCTCTAACTAAATTTTTCTTTCTTCTACATTTCGGATTTTGATTACTTCAGACAATTTGTCAATGTCCTTTGCCTTAGGTCCTCGTATTAGTCTTTTCTCGTTTGATGCTCTAGGTTGTTGATTTTACCCACTGTGAATTTATTTTGTTTGGGCCGTTCTACTGGTCATTTCACGTTTGTAATTCAGGTGGTTCAATGGAATCATTATTTGTAACAATTGTAAATTTTTGTTTATTAGGTCTTCCTACAGACATTATATAACTGGTTGAGTTTGAAACTCTAAGCTTATTGATGTTTATTCCGTCATATCTCTTTTTATGCCATAGTGGATTTAACATAAAAGAAAATAAAACTTCTTTAAAAATTTTCCGGTATTTCTCTTACTTAATTAAAAAATTAGAATTTTTGTTGAGACACCAGAAATATTTTTGCCGTTTACATTATAGATTTATCAGTAAGACAATAGAAATTAGCAAAAAAACCACAGCAGCTACTTGTTGATTCCAAAAACACTAGAATTACCACAAAATGACCTTAGTTTTCATGCTCTGAACCACCTATCTATATAGCTTGTACAGTTCTCATGAAACTCACAGCAAGCAGCTTAATCAATCTTGCAGCATTTAATTGACACTTTTCATCTCTTACTATCTCTTCACTCTTGCTTCTATTTCGGGCATCTGTAGTGTTGATGCTTGTTGTAATTGTAGATACTGGTTCATTAGTTATAAGTATATATGGTAGATTCCTTTGAGCACACTCTTTGTTGTTACAAGATTCTGGTTGCTCTCTTCCTACACCTCCTCTTCCGTGGCTTTGCCCGACTGGACAAGGCATTGTACAGCAGAGAAGCAAATTTTCAAAAGATCCTTGTCTAACATAAATACTTGACTTTTCTCTCTCAATTTTAACTTTTCCATACAACTGGTCTATTAAATACCTTTGTTTTTCTCTTTTCATGATACAAATTCAAATTCAAATTCAAATTAATTTATTTAACATAAAAAAATACAAACAAATTTACAGCGACCATCTATAAAAACCCGAAGGTTTGTTTACGATGGCTGCAAATCCATTATTATAAAGCTCTACATCCACATAAAAACTATCTCTTTACGCGGAAAAATCAGCACTTGAACTGAATCAACATAAAGAACATCTCCTACTCTAAAAGGATTACACTCTAGAAATTGCAAGTGAGAAATATCACATATCATCCTTAAAACATAAACTCGAAAAAAAAGAAGAAAAAAAAAAAAAAAAAAGATACATCTAACTGAATCAACTATGACAAAATCAATAAGTATCAGCTAGGCTATAGAGCCGACTCCGTTCGCTTTGGCTGGGTAATCTCGCGAAAATGCGACCATTATCTGTCCAAACAATTTTCAAACCAAACATTAATCAAATTCAAAAATCTAATCATTCAGATTATAACCCAAAAGGTAACGCTTCAATCTACTCTTGAGCTGGCCTACATTATCAACTTGTCTAATAGCATCCGGGAGGGAATTCCACACCCCTGATCCCGCAAAACGAGGCAGAAATGCAGCACGTTGAGTATTCCGGAGCTCCGATGCAAGGTCATTCGCATTTCTAGTCTCATAACAGTGATAAGATGAGTTAGCTTTAAAAATTTCCCAAAATACCTCCGGTGAACACTTATTCAAACATTGATAAATAAAAATTGCTAACTGGTAATCCCGTAACTGATAAATATTTAAAATTTTCAAACTTGTAAAGCAATTCAACGTGCTATTTTCAAACTGAATGTAAGTACCTAAAATACGAACTATTTTATTCTGTAAAATTTGGACCTTTCTAAAACTTGAAATAAAACTACTAGTCCATAGCATGCAACCTTATGATAAATAAGGGCTAACAATAGAATGATAAAGTAAAAGTAAAACATTTGACGGTAGTTGATTTTTCAGTCTTCTTATCACACCCAACCCTCTTGAAATCTTAACTGCCACAAGATCACAATGTGATTTCCAACTTAAATTAAAATCAAGACTAAAGCCCAAATATTTAACACTATTTACATGCTTTAAAAATTCACCGTTAAAAACAATTTTATTATCTAAAACACATGAAACTCCATTTCTACAAAATGTCACGAAATTTGTTTTTGAAATATTCACTACCAAATAACTAGAATTTGTAAAACTTATCAATTCAGCGAGGGCCTTATTTGTCTTCTCAATTAACTGGTTCAGACAAGTAGCTGTAATCGTAAACACCGTGTCATCAGCAAAAGACGTTATAAGTGCATCTGATATATAAAAACGCATGGTATCAACGTAAATTAGATAAAGAAGTAGGCCAAGCACTGAACCCTGAGGCCCACCGGAATTAACGATAAAAGTTTTTGAAATAGAATTTTTAATAGAGACTCGAATAATACGCTGGTTAAGATAAGATTCAAACCATTTCAGAATAACCCCTTGGATCCCTAAACGGCTTAGCCTATTTAATAAAATTTTATGAACCACCGTGTCAAAAGCCTTTCTAAAGTATATAAATACTGAAAGTACCAGTACACTTTTTTCGAGAGCAACATTGATGAAATCTGTTAGGTGCTGGACTGCATGTATTGCAGAGTGGATTTTCCTGAATCCAAACTGGGTATCACTAAGAAAACCGTAAATAGTCAGATGGTTATAAAGTCGTCGATGCATCACTTTTTCATACAGCTTAGCAAATAGGGGCAATATTGAAATCGGCCTCCAATTAGACGGATCAGTTTTTGAACCCCCTTTAGGAAGCGGAATAACTTTAGCCTCTTTCAGACGAGTAGGAAATTCACCTTTCTTCAAAGAAAGGTTAATCAAATAAACAATACAAGGCAACAAATATACCATAACATGCTTGAACGCTTTCAGATTAATTCCATCATTCCCTGGAGAACTTGATTTTACCAATCCTATTATCTGTTTTAATTCTTCAACATTCGTTTCATCTGCAGACATTTCCAATCCAACTCCCCTTTCATCACTAAACGTCTCATTAATTTCATTATTTTCATTGTATGGATTCTCACTTATTGATTCACCAATCTTAGAAAAATATTCACCAAAGAAATTAGCCACCTCTTCATTTCCATCAACAAATTTACCATCAAAGATCAGACTAGCATGAATCTCGGTCTCTTTCTTCTTATTTACGATTTCGTTTATAATATTCCAAGTCGTTTTCGTATTGCCTTTGTTTTCCTTAAATTTCTCTCCATAATATTCGCGGATGCATGACCGCCTTAGCCGATTTACTTTATTACGGATTTGTTTAAATTCAGTTAGATCTTGACTATGGTTACTATTTAAGTAACTCAAATACAATGTATTTCTCCTTCTAATTAAGTCAAGTAGCTCCATAGTTACCCAAGGTTTCCGGGGTTCCTTTTTCCTCACCTTTATGCTCTTTACTGGGCAAGTTCTCTCAAATATTGGCTGCAATATGTCCATGAACTTATCGAATGCCGCAGAAGCACTTTCAGATTCTTCATAAACTGGTTTCCATGACACGATACTTAGTTCCTCTCTAAACTTCTGTAGGTTCTCTTTTTTTAGTTGCCTTCTTTTAATCTTTGTCCTGTTCTGCTTTATCGCATATTGATATGAAGTCACTGCTACTATAAGAAAGTGATCGGAAACCTCATTTACTATAACGTCAGCATAACAGCTATGTAATACCCGGGATCGCACAAAAATATTGTCAATCAGTGTAGCTGACTGTCCTGTAACACGAGTCAGAATCCCAACTAATGGATAAAAATCATAACTGGAGAAAAGGTTTAAAAAATCCAAATTATCATTGTATAAACTTAAAAGATCAAAATTAAAATCGCCCGTGCAAATGCACTCCAGACTACTCAATTCTACTGCATCCATTAAACTACTAAAACGATTTTCAAACTCCTCCCAAACTGTACTCGGCGGCTTATAAACCTCAGTAATCAATATATTTTTTCCACCAACTTCCAGCTCAAGAGTAAGAGATTCCACCTTACCTTCTATCCAAACTGATAGGTCTTCCCTTATTTTAGCAACAAAATGATCCTTAACCAAAAATGCCAAACCTCCACGTCCCATTTTCTCTCTATTCCTTACAATAAGCCTGTATCCTGGAAAATTATATAACGACAGAACATGCTCAGAAGTTAAAAAAGTTTCACAAAGGCCAATTACATCAAATTTACTATTCACATTATCAATTAACTGGAGAATTTCATAATACGTTGAAGTTACATGGCAATTCCAATGACAGAGGCAAAACGATAAATATGCCTTGTTTTTGTGTAGTACTATTATTTTAACTTACTTGAAGCTTGCTTGGATAAAACCATTAATGTTTTAGCTTTGTAGTCTTACGGGTCCTTATATTATATGTAAGTAAGGAGCGACCCAGCTCAATGGTAACCGAAACTCTAGAAAACGGGTTTTTGATACCAATAGATACATCAAAAGAATCAGATTTCAATGCTGATTTCAAATATATAAGTTTCGTCAAATTTAATTATACCTATCAAAAGTTGGCCTGAGAAAATTTGGCTGATTTTCGATAAAAAGGGGAAAGACCCCCTAAAAATTATAGAACCTTAATGAAAATCACACCATCATATTCAGCGTATCAGAGAACCATACTGTAGAGGTTTCAAGCTCTTGTCTACAAAAATGTGGAATTTTGCATTTTTTGCCAGAAGAAAGATCACGGATGCGTGTTTATTTGTTTTTTTGTTTTTTTTTTCCCAGGGCTGATCGTATCGATTCAGGTTTAGTGCTCAAGTTTAGATGCATCAAGTTTAGTGCTACCCATCAAAAGTTACGCGCCTGAGAAAATTTGGCTGATTTTCAAAAAAAGGGGGAAAGACCCCCTTAAAGTTATTATGGTTCCATATGGTCTAGTGGCTACGATAGTTAACTTTCACTTAACAGGCTCGGGTTCGATTCCCGGCGTGGGAAAATTTTTAACTCTATAATCTTCGAACATTTGAACCTTTTATAATTTATAATGATAAATAATATAAATACTGTAATCTTAACTATAGTGAAGTTGCGTATGCAAGTTAGCATAGGGAAGAGTTCGATCTTTATTATAAACTAGCTACCGCTGTAACCCAGATTTTACTATGGGCTAAGGTTCGTTCTTTACTGTAATTACAACTTAGGTTTCGTTTTGTGCTATATCATTACAAACAGGAAAAAGCCTATGGCTTTTTCTTCTTTCAAATAGTAAGAGACGAACCTCAAGCAATTAAGTAGCTAGCTAAGTCCAATGTATGCAGTGGTAGGTTATTCCAATGATCTTCTTTTAATGTAAGGTGGTACTAATGATGTAATTTCGTTTTGATCTGACTCTAATTTTATGAGTTCTGGGTTTTTATATTTCTTAGCATTGGACTGATCGTCTCTTACTAGGTTGCTAGCTACTGCTGCGACCCAGATTCATATATATATATAGTAGTTATGAGAGGCTTCGTGGCTGAGTGGTCCATAGTGCAGGTATTAGCCACCAATCTCTTTGGAGGCTTGGGTTCAAATCTTGCCGCTGGTATTTAATATAACTTTACCATGAACTGTTTGATTGCTTCAAAAATCAAATATCTTTGAAAAGACTGCAGGATGAAAAGACATCAAAAATTCAGTTTTTAGTGGCAAAATTTATTCTGTTTTAAAAATAATTTATTTTAGTTACAAAAGGTTTTTAACTCAATTAATTTTCTTTAAAATGAGCCATTGAACAAACTCTCTACGATTTTGCAGTACCAAGCTATCTGTGGAAAAGAAAGAAAAAAAAATATGCCGTTTAGGCAGAATTCTGTAGTAGCTGCCACTTTCTTGATTTTCAAGCCAATATATTTCCCTTGCTGTTCAAGCCAATTGACAAAAATTTTAAAATACAGGGGGTTTTGGACATGGCGGTTCTAGTAGGGTACTTTTTGTTTTGATCTGACTCGTTTTTTAGGAGTTATGGGTTTTTATATTTCTTAACATTGGTCGTCATCGTTTTGTCATTCATCAAGCTTTTAAATGAAAATGCAGTTTTTTTTGACAAAATTGATTTTACTTTAAAAATTATTTTATTTTTAATTACAAAAGTGATTAGATGTAGCAATTTCCTTTAAATTGAGCCATGATACAGCTCTCTATGATTTCCCAGTGCCCAGCTAGATGAGGAGGAAAATCAAACTGAAAGAAAAAAAAGATGCCGTATGTGGAGAATATCGTGGTTAAAGTTAATTTTCTTGATTTTAAAGGCAATATATATTCCTTGTTATTCAAGCCACGGGACGGTAAGTTTAATGTATAGCGGTTTTGGACAAGGCGGTTCCAATAGGGTTCTTCTTGTTTTGATATGGATTTTTTTTTAAAGGAGTTATGGGTTACTTTAGTTTTTACTATGAGGCGTGATCGTCTTTTATTAGGTTGCTATCTACCGCTGCAACCCGGAAAATTTTGAATAATTTTCATTGGAAATACAGGACAACAATATAGAGATACGTACTTTACGGGTTAAGGCAAAAAAGTTTGGTTCCTGATACAAAAAAATGCAATTTTTTTGACAAAATTGATTCTACTATAAAAACCATTTTATTTTTAACTAAAAAAGGCACTAGATGTAGCAATTTCCTTTAAAATGAGCTATTATACAGCTCTCTATGATTTTCCAGTGCCCAGCTAGCTGAGAAGAAAGAAAAAGCGGAAAGAAAAAAACATATCCCGTTTGTGGAGAATAACGTGGTTAAAGTCAATTTTCTTGAGTTTCAAGCCAATATATTTACTTTGTTATTCAAGCCAAAGGGCGGTAAGTTTCCTTCATTGGGGTTTCAAACAAGGCGGTTTTAATGGTGTACTTTTTGTTTTGATTTGACTCTTTTTTTAGGAGTTAGGGGGCTTTATATTTCTTAACATTGGACGTGATCGTCTCTTATAATTTAACACAATTAATTTCTTTTAAAATGAGCCATTGAACAACTCTTTACGATGATCCAGTGCCGAGCTATCTGTGGAAAAGAAAAAAAAGAGAAAGAAAAAAATATGTTGTTTGTGGAAGATAACGTGGTTAAAGTCAATTTTCTTGATTTTCGAGCCAATATATTTCCATTTCTGTTCAATCCAAGTGACAGAAAATTTCCTATACAGGGGTTTCAGACATGGCAGTTCTAATGGTGTACTTTTTGTTTTGATCTGACCTTTTTCTTAGGAGTTACGGGTTATTGTATATCTTAACATTGGACGTGATCGTCTCTTACTAGGTTGCTAGCTACCGTTGCAACCCGGATATACATGATATAATATTTAGTCCAATAATAGTGTAAGCCTTCGGTAGCTCAGTTGGTAGAGTCGTCGGACTGCAAACAGGACGTATGTCGCTGGTTCAAATCCAGGTTGAAGGAATTTTTTACCACCTTTGTTTTCAACTATACTCTGTCTCGTGTTTTAAATTAAAAAACCACAGAAAATCAGGCAACTAAGCTATTCAATTACATGCTGTTGTTTTTTAATTATAATCAGTCCTTTAAGTAAACCTTACTAACCTATACTATAGTTCAGTGGTCTATAAATTTAGTATAGGTAAGAGGTCGTTCTTTATTATAAAAAAATAAAACTAATTTTAACATTTTCAGGTATTTTTCTAGCTTGAATTGAAATATTCAAACTATTGCTCGAATACCATGGATATTTTGCAGTTTACACAAGCTGCAAAGAACGCATAAGGGCAAAATTAAAAATTATATTCAGAAGTCCAAAAACATGGCAACAATGCTGGCTGATCTTAGTAAATTTAGAAAAATTTTACGAATTTTTTACCGGGATTACGAAAAAATATTCAAAATTAAAGATTAAAATTATCTCTGAAAGAATGGATTTTGTTGAAAAGTCAGCTAGAGATGCTTTCGCAAAACTTCATAGTAATATCCAAAAGAAATGTTGCATGTTTAGTGAAAAGCTTCCAAGGTATGAACCGGCAACTGTGGAACAGTTTATAGATGTAATGGGAAATTTTATAGATCACTGTGAATATATGGAGGCATAATCGTTCTTTACTTAGTTTCAGCTTTAATTCGATGATCCAGACTTTATGTACTAACTACATCCAAAGACTATGACGTCATTGATTAATATTGTATATAAAAAATTAAGTTTTTCGTAAAAAAAATTAAAAAAAAAATTAAGTACAAATAGCGCTAGATCTAGAGATTTCCTTTAAAATGAGCCATTGAACAACTCTCTACGATGTTCCAGTGCCAAGCTATCTGTGGAAAAGAAAGAAAGAAAAAAATATCCCGTTTGGGGAGAATAACGTGGTAAAAGTCAATTTTCTTGATTTTCAAGCCAATATATTTTCTTTGTTATTCAAGCCAAAGGGCGGTAAGTTTCCTTTATAGAGGATTCGGACAAGGCGGTTCTAATGGTGTACTTTTTGTTTTGTTCTGACTCTTTTTTTAGGAGTTGGGGGGTTTTATATTTCTTAACATTGGAGGTGATCGTCTCTTACTAGGTTGCTAGCTACCGCTGCAACCCGGATCCATAACACCACGTATCGAGTATCAAGAGCTTATAAAAAATCAAAACTTTTATTGATTTCAGGCATTATTCAAGTTTGAATTAAAACATTTAAATAATTGCTTGGGCACCATAAATATTTTCACAGTTTACATAATAACTTTAGCGATTCTTAACTGAACTTCAAAAAATGTTTAACTTTTTTTTGTGTCTTAAAAAGACATTGCTTATACTTAAATACAAAATGAACTATTTATATCACACTTACTGACAACAGCAGCTTAGCGCAGCGGAAGTGAGCTTGATATTTAACCCAGAGTTGGATGGATTGAAACCTCATTGAAAATTGTTGGGCCTAAAATCTAGGAGTCTTTGGGTAAATTTCGATTCTGGACTTGTTCCTGCGTTTTGTTCACCTTCCTCAAATACTTTCAAGATGGACAGAAGACATTAATCTAGATTGTGACTCTACACATTTCCAATCAGTTTTAATCTTTACCAAGCATTATCTGGTACACTAGGCTACATTACCTGAGCCTAGGTCACATCTAGTTGTTTACAAAAAGTTCCCAGCCAAGCCAAGCCCAATAGCTTAAAAACAGGCAAGTAAAAGCAGTGGGAACTGAAACTAGAGCGTAGTATTCTAAAACAGTGAAATCGTCTTCCATAGGCTAGAGATAAAAAAGCTTACCCCTTTAGTTCTACCTTTTAAATTATTCGCATTTCAGTTTTCAAACATTTTGCGCTGCAAAATGGCATTATTCAAGTTTGAGTTAAAACATTAAAATAATTACCTGGGCACCGTAAATATTTTTGCACTTTACATAATAACTTGCCATTCTGAACTGAACCGAAAAAACTTCAACTTTTTCTTGTGTTTCAAAAAAGACATTGCTTATACTTAAATGCATCATGAACTATTTTAATCACACTTACTGACAACAGCAGCTTGGCTTAGTGAAAATGAGCTTGATATCTAACCCAAAGGTGGATGGATTGAAACCTCATGGAACATCGCTGCGCCTAAAACCTTGCAATCTTTGGTTAGATTTCGATTCACCGACCTCTGAAGCTGCTCTTGATAATAAATAACTGACAATTAAGTACCAATCGAGACGTTTTCCACATCCTAGGCAACCTTTGGACCTCATTCTTACATTTGAAAGGCATGGGTCACAATTTTTTTTTATTTAAAGCTTTCCTCTGTTCCACAGTAACCAAGCAGATACCACATTGTACTGTTATTTCATTGCTGTCTTCAGGTTGATCCCTGTACAGAACAAAGATAGGCTTCTTGACTTGGACCTCTTGCTTTAAATCTTTCAGCAGTATTTCGCTATTTTCTTCTTGATTATGCTTTTCTTCATCCATATATTATTGATGAGCCAAATGACGACAGTGATTAATTGTCCTGTTCTGGTGTCTCTTCGTCATTAGAGTAAAGTTCTCCTTCTTAATGTAAAGTATGGTGACAAGTTTGTGGGATCTGTTCTTTCTTATATTAATGATGAATTTATCTGCTTCTAGTGCCCCTTTGTTTATTATAATGTCTCCATTACCAACTCGCTCACCTCTGTTCATTAGTCCTAGTATCTTTCTTTGCTCTTTCATTCGGAAATTCACGTCAAGCAATTCATTTTAATTCACTGTAAAATCAACTGTATAATTCCAAATGGGACTGAGGCTATTCTTTACTTTTGAGTGGAGCAATTCTTATCATTGTATTATATTTTCATATAAAGCGTTGGGTTCGGGGTTCTTTCAAAAACAGGCTGCTGTAAAACAGAATGTTCAACAGTAAATTGAATAAACAACATTTGAGTATTTTAAAACGACTTTATCTAAAAGATAAGATCGTTCCCTCAATAGTGTTTACCTCTTTTCATGTGAAACTGAGTTAAAAAAAATAATGCAAGGTAAATATTTTTGCCACATCTCAATTTATTTTAAAGATCTAAGGCTATTTTTGGGATTATTATAATCGAATAGCAGCAGATTATGATTCTTCATGAAACAGGACTATCTAACATGACTATGATGTATTGGTTATGATATTATAGTCAGTAGCATACTCAGAGTTTTCTCTGCGTATGTTATCAGTATATTTGATTCACAATATATACCTAACAGAGAAAGACTATTGCTCTGATATGGAGTATGTACTGATTTTGGCTCTAATTGAGCCAGATATGCCTCTAGATTTGATTAAATAAAAATTTTCAAACAAAAGTCAAAAGCCATATTAAAACCTAAAAAAGCAGATTTAAAGCTCAAATGGCCACTCCCTTTAGTAAAGAACGATGTGATCTCTGTGTGATAAATAGTGTACTTCTTGTTAAATAGTGTACTTCTAAAGTGTACTTCTCTGTTAAATAGTGTACTTCTAAATAGTGTACTTCTTCTCCTGACACTATTTTTAGGAATTGAGGGCCAGTGTACTTCTTAGTATTGCACTTGATCGTCACTTACTTGGTTGCAAGGTACCGCTGCAACTGGGGTTTTGAGCTGCACCTGCTGCCTCAATTGTACATGGAGCTGTTGTATTAGTTATACCAAAAGCTGTTGCCGTAGTTGTACCTGCAGATGTTGGCTTATTTGTGTGCGCAACTTTTGGCTTATTTGTGCCTGTTTGCTTTATTCCACCTACAGGTGACATATTATCAATATATAAGTGTGATGTATCATTAAGCACATGTTTATTTATTTAATATTTGAGTAACTAAGCCCTACAGTTTGTTCTTTACTTAACTGTCCACTAGAGTTCATTCTTTACTAACACAATTTATGATGAACGACATTGATCCTGTATGTAACAGATTACTAAAAGAAAAAGTTACATAAAGCTCAGTCCGAGCTTTTTTGTAGCAAAACTGTCTGAGCTTGTAACAAACCTAGACAGTTAAACCCAGGACACAAACACACTCGCCTAAATATATAAGTTAAACACATTCACCTAAATATTTGTCAACCGATATTTAATTAAATTTTCGCTTGCGCAACTGTTTTAGCTTATGAATGGGTTCACTAACTTTACACTCTAGGCCAGACAAACATAAAACGTCATAGGTTTTGGACGCTTATTTCCCTTGCAATTCAAGGCTACTTGCTGGTCCATCTAATAAGATAAGAAACTTATAATTTGCTTCCCTGGCGCTCACTTACGTGGCTTTCCAAAAACTAACATGCAAGTATTTGTGCAATAAGAGAATCATACTAACTCCTGCCGTTTACCCTTGTCAAATAACCAAACACTTGCAAAACTGTAGATTTCAATTTTTACCTGCAAATTCAGGGGATTTGTTTGCTATCGGTCAATCCTATGACAAGGTATTCCCCTTTAGACTACAAGTGGTTAGCCCTATTAGGCTTAGGTTTCACTTGTTCACCGCCTGTCAGTTCAAGCAAATTCAATCCCAGAAGTCCAGTGGGCATTATCCATCACGCCTCAACCCAAAATATATCCTATCTTTTATCCCTTATTCCTTTGACTATCTTACCTTGAATCTACCCTAGTAATGACATATGTATTGATAGTAGATTGATTTATATAACAACGATTGAAATAGCATAATTTTTTATCCAATCCTAAAAGCTCTTATCCCAGATTTGCCTCTCTATCACTCGGACTATGTGTCTCGGCTTTTTCTACAACTAGCAAAATTCTTGATTTTCAATGCAAAATAAACGGACTCATTCGAGTCCGTTTATTTACTTCTACATAGTGTGCTTCTTCTCCTGACGCTATTTTTAAGGAGTTGAGGGCCATTGCACTTCTTAGTATTGCACTTGATCGTCACTTACTTGGTTGCAAGATACCACTGCAACTCGGGTTTTGAGCTGCACCTGCTGCCTCAATTCTACATGGAGCTGTTGTATTAGTTATACCAAAAGCTGTTGGCGTAGTTGTACCTGCAGATGTTGGCTTATTTGTTTGTGAAACAGAAAGAAAATACTTACATAACTTGAAAAAGACAGACCGAATTTGTTGACGTTCAGACGTGGTAAAAAATTTCCATAATGGCACCAGAAAAAAAAACACATGAGGAAAAAAACGAGTTATAAAGCTGACCAAGCGTTTTTTTGTCAAATTGACCTTTAACTCTAAAAAAAACATCCATAGGACTTTCTCAACTTCACTCTCAAAACATTTATTGTTAATGACCTTGTTGTTCGAATTGAGGTCCCGAAGGCGAGTCCAAGCTACTTGAGTGAAGCAGAGGCGGAAATTGAATCAGGGATAACCTAAATTTTTGAATCGGGAGGGTGATGACCACAATAAACGAGGAATTCAGTTAGTAGAAGCGACTGGCAGCCTGATGTCAGACAACTGTTTCAAATCGAGTGAACCCTTTTCAAGTTTTTAATTCAAAGATTTCAATAAAAACCTTATATGCCCCCAGGGCATAACTTATAATCCTTGCCCTGAGGGTTTTGGGGGACTATCCTCTTCAAAAACATATTTTCTATCTGAAAATCAACAAAGCTGAACAAAATGGCTATCTCAAAATTTTGATTGGATGTGTTTGAGGGAATGACGCTGAACAAAATGGCTATCTCAAAATTTTTATTGGATGGTATTGGGAGAATGATGGGCGTGGAGGGGGGGGGGTTAGTTGTCCTCCAATAACTTTTGACATTTAAAAAGGCCACTATCCCTTTGAATTTCCAATCGAATGAGGCTTTTTTGAAGCCTTTTTCTAGCTCGAAAGCTGGCGTGAAATAGAACAGTAGTGGTAGACAATATGTGTTTACACATGTCGCTCTGAAAAACAAAGAACACTCTTTAATATCATTTGCCGTCACCAGCATCCCTTCAATTTTCTGTATTTTTTCTTCCTATAATTTACCCAGCTTCATCGACACAGCCCACCAGGGCCCGAGGGTAGGCGTTTTAAGTTATGCCCTGGGGCATAACTTATTAAGGGGGGTTTATAACTTATGGGAAGGGGTTTTGTATGTGAAGAACACAAACGTTAAGGGGGGCACCCCCTCTCCCCTCCCCTGGATCTGCCACTGCCTTACACTTTGTTTCTTTCCTTGTTAGGGAGGAGAGCAGATGCCTAATAGGTGTGTGTTAATACCAAAACATTCTAACTCTCATTGGACCTTCAGGTATAAACAGAATTAGTTCAAAGGAAGGGATGGAGGAGGGGGTTGCTATTTAATACCTCTTGATTCTCGCGAGTATTTCAGGTCTAGGCTGTTTTAATGAAAGGAAAATTGGGAGATTTTAACGTGGGCGATTCTCCTGGGGAAATTTTCCGACGGTTGGGGGAAATTTCTGAGAGAGGGGGAGTTTAAAGACCTGTGTTACTGCTAAATAAACTAAAAATTTTTACTATTTTCGCTTCATTTTGTTAAATTCTGATTTTTGATTCTTATTGATTTCTTTGGACTAATTTACGGCATATTTGACAACGATTTGAATGTAAAAACAATACAGTGATCTTTGGTATTTATTCAAGAATTTCGTTTAAAATACGAAATAAAGAGCGTTTCAATGACAAAATCTTATCTTATATCCAGTTTGGATCCAATTTATTGGTTTTACTTATATGTGAACTCTGCAAAATCAATAAAGATTAAGACACACGGTATAGAGTATACACTATATATGATTTTTTGGTTCTTTTGATTCTTTTGTTAGAGAGGAGGGCAGATGCCTACTAGGTGTTTGTTAATACCAAAACATTCTAACTCTCATTGATATTCACGCATATACAGAATTAGTTCAAAGGAAGGGGTGGGAAAATAGCGACGAAGACCACACTGCCTTTCCATCACAAACAACAAAAGTACGAAGAACAACAGGGAAATCTTTTTGTAAGACAGTGGAGCTAATTTGAATGAATATTTCGGCCCTATGTCCAAGGGCCGTCCTCAGCAAGACAAAAATATATATAAGAAAAAAGACTCACAACAACATGGGATCAATAAAAAACCAAAAAAAACCAAAAAAGTGGAAATTTTTTTTTTTTCAAAACAGTCCAAGCATCATTACTTCAGCGAAGTTCAACCAGGACTGATAAAAAGTAAGGTAAAACAAGACGATTCAATGAAATGAAAGAAAAATAAATTAAAAACACGTTCTTATTGCTAATCCAGCCTTTTTGGCAGCTAACCTCAAAGGTCTCTTTGTGACCGGTTCTGTGTTATTGTCTATCGGTTTTTTTATATACTTTGTAAGATCATTTTTAATTAAATTTGTGTAAAGAGCATTTAGTGTATATTCCCCCAAGTCCCTATTTAAGGAAATATTATTATTAATCTTAAGTCTGATTTCAATTGATTCTCGGACTACCTGCTTTATGCCCAGGTCATTGCTAATAAGGGCAGATTCATCGAAAAGTATATTGTGGGTAGGATTTTCAAAAATATGGCTGCCTAATGCAGAATCAGAAGAAACAGTGGAAATATTAGAATTTAAGGCTTTGACAATATCATTTTTATGTTGTTGTATGCGCTTTTCTAAATTCTGGTGTGTTCTACCTATATAATATTTGCCACAATCGCATGGTATTTGATAGTCTATCAAATACCATGCGATTGTGGCAAATATTATATAGGTAGAACACACCAGAATTTAGAAAAGCGCATACAACAACATAAAAATGATATTGTCAAAGCCTTAAATTCTAATATTTCCACTGTTTCTTCTGATTCTGCATTAGGCAGCCATATTTTTGAAAATCCTACCCACAATATACTTTTCGATGAATCTGCCCTTATTAGCAATGACCTGGGCATAAAGCAGGTAGTCCGAGAATCAATTGAAATCAGACTTAAGATTAATAATAATATTTCCTTAAATAGGGACTTGGGGGAATATACACTAAATGCTCTTTACACAAATTTAATTAAAAATGATCTTACAAAGTATATAAAAAAACCGATAGACAATAACACAGAACCGGTCACAAAGAGACCTTTGAGGTTAGCTGCCAAAAAGGCTGGATTAGCAATAAGAACGTGTTTTTAATTTATTTTTCTTTCATTTCATTGAATCGTCTTGTTTTACCTTACTTTTTATCAGTCCTGGTTGAACTTCGCTGAAGTAATGATGCTTGGACTGTTTTGAAGAAAAAAAAAAAAATTTCCACTTTTTTGGTTTTTTGGTTTTTTTTTTATTGATCCCATGTTGTTGTGAGTCTTTTTTCTTATATATATTTTGTCTTGCTGAGGACGGCCCTTGGACATAGGGCCGAAATATTCATTCAAATTAGCTCCACTGTCTTACAAAAAGATTTCCCTGTTGTTCTTCGTACTTTTGTTGTTTGTGAAGGGGTGGGGGTGGCTGTAAAGATCTACTCTACATCTACATCAATTTAATTCTGAATGTAAATTCTGTAATAAAAACATAACATTTATTTCTTTTCAACATCATCGTAATCTTTTTTTTTAATCATTTTCAGTATTTTTCATTTTTTATTTTTCGGTCGAATAGTATAAACGTAAAATACGAAAGCACATGTTGGGCATTCCAGTCAGCACACGTAAAAAGAAGAAATCTAATAACGGGTCTTAATTCAAAATGTACAGTGGGTAACTAGGCTTAATAATAAAAAAAATGACCGGTCTTAATTAGAAATTGAAACTCTTACTACTACTAGTGCCGTATCATGGATTTTGGTTCTGTGGAGGGGGGTAATTTTTTTGTTAGTGGGGAGAGGCAGAATGGAAAGTTAAACAAAACGTCAAAAGGGTATTCTTATGCATTTTTATTACGTTTTTACGAGTTTGACAAACATTTCGCTTGGGGGAATTTAAACCTTTCAATCCTTTTCATGAAGACAGCCCTGACTATTACTACTAATAACAACTTCCCACAACACCAAGTCACCTGACATTACCCAAGCTACACACACTCATCAAGAAATATATTGTTATTATTTAATTGCATAGAACAATTTTGGACTAAAATCAAGCCGATGGCCCAAAGATTTTTCTATAAATTTCATTCAAAAAATCTACTAATGAGATGTATTACAAGCAAAATTTTAAAATAAATTTATAAATTTTAAGCCAAAATATGTTCATGATAGATAATCCTATGTAAACTCAATTAAATAGTAGTTTTAATAGAGCAGTATATAGGCCTACAGTTTATACATGCTTTTGTTTCTAAATGAATTTTTTTTGGTAATCATTAGTTTTTTTCTCAATGTCTATGTACATGCAGTCAGTTACACTTTCAAACGGACAGCAGACTTTTCAGTAATGGAGTTTTTTCTATAGTAAGATGACATTTTAGTACTTTAAAGCATACAGCATACCATATTGCTATTATTTAACTGCATAGATCAATTTTTGAGTAAAATCAAGCCAAGTAAAAATCAAGTAAAAGAATTCCATTAAAACAATCTACTTTCCTTGTTAGGGATTAGAGAAGATGACATATTAGTACTTTAAAGCATACAGCATACCATATTGCTATTATTTAACTGCATAGATCAATTTTGGATTAAAATCAAGCCAATTAAAAATCAAGTAAAAGAATTCCATTAAGAAAATCTACTTTCCTTGTTAGGGAGGAGAGAAGATGCCTAATAGGTGTGTGTTAATACCAAAACATTCTAACTCTCATTGGGCCTTCAGGTGTAAACAGAATTAGTTCAAAGGAAAGGGTGGGGTAAAAGGGTGTGGGGGGTTATTTGCCCTTCGATCACTTTTGACTCTTAAGAGCTGGACTAGAACTTTCAATTTCCAATCAAGTGAGCCCTCTCTGAAGTTTATACGAGAATCTCTTCCAGCCCCCGGGTCCTGGAGCGTTTTGTTGACGCCAGAGTTTTGTTACTTAACCTTTCAACTATTTTTTAACAAAATGAAATTTTTAACCCTTGCATATAAAGCACCTCTGGGAGTAAAATAATAAAAAAATATTGAAGCTATATAAGATTTATTCATTTATTTATGTTTGCACCGCTTATCTTTATGTTTGTAAGATATTTAATTTTACATAATTTTAAATTTCGTGGAGATTTCCATAATTTCGGCATTATGTACTTTTTTTTAAGGCATATAGCATCCCTCTCCTTGCCTACCATATGACCCACCACCCCTCCTCGATAATAGCATCTGCTGCACTATTATATAATTTTCTTCGTTCTTTTTATTTGTCTGCATTTCCATATGGCTTCTTTTCAACTTGTAAATAGTTCTTTTCACTGGTAATATCGATTTCAGAATGTCTGACTTAATTAGAAATTCAAGTCAGAATAATAATATAATACGTAATAGATAATTAATTTATTTTCCACTATCTTACACATTTTCTCTAATTCATTCTCTGTTATTCGTAGTTGTCTTCGTTCACTCCAAACTACAAAGCGATTTTTAGAGCAAACATTTGATACGTAAATGCCTCAAACCATGATTTATACGAGATATGATTTATTTTTATTCTTTTTCTACTGTTTATACACATGATTCTTAATGTTGGGCGAAGGCGCCTACCAGTGGTGCATGAGAATATTTTGGTTGGATGTGGGCAGAAGGCAGACCCTTCGGCTGACTTTACATTAGAGGTTTAATTTTGAAAAAAAATTGTCTTAATGACGCCACATTCAAATACATTTAAAGAGAAAAGAAATAATGGAAAAACTGTTTATAATGACGCCACTTTATAATGACTGTTGCCTTAATGACGCCACATTCAAATACATTTAAAGAGAAAACAAATTAAGAGAATAAAGAGAAAAAACTATTTAATGTCTAGGTTTGACCCGAACTTATAAGACTGAAATGGAAAACCAGATTTTCAAAATGAATTTGTCTCGTGTTAGTTTTTGTGGATTCATCAGATATTAAAAAAAAAAAATCTAAGATCATATATTTTTTTATTCAGAATAATTTTTAAAACACAGTTTGAAAGCTTATAAATAGTTCTTTTCACCGTTAATATCGATTTCAGAATGTTTGACTTGATTGAGATGAAAAAACGAGAAATGTTTAGTTAAACAAATATAGTTTTCTTTAAACATAATTTAAATACTCTTAAACACGATAGTTTGGAATAGTTTGCGTCTGCCACCAGGGCATAACTTAAAACTCTTGCCCTGAGGGTTTTGGGGGATTGTCCTCCTCAAGAACATATTTTCTATCTGGAAATCAACTACGCTGAACAAAATGGCTATCTCAAAATTTCGATTTGATGTGTTTGGGGGAATGATGGTCGTGGGGGGGGGGGCAAGTTGCCCTCCAATCACTTTCGACTATTAAAAAGGGCACTATCACTTTGAATTTCCAATCGAATGAGCTTTTTTTGAAGTTTCTACGACAACGCCTTCTATAAAAACCTTATATGCCCCCAGGGCATAACTTAAAACCCTTGCCGTGTGGGTTGTGGGGAATTGTCCTCCTCAAAAACATGTTTTCTATGTGAAAATCAACTACGCTGAACAAAATGGCCATCTCAAAATTTTGATTGGACTTTTTGGGGGCAATGATGGGCGTGAGGGGCTAGTTCCCCTCCAATCACTTTCGACTATTAAAAAGGGCACTATGCCTTTGAATTTCCAATCGAATGAGCATGTTTTGAAGTTTTTACGACAACGCCTTCTATAAAAACCTTAAATGCCCCCCGGGCATATCTTAAAACTCTTGCCCTGAAGGTTCTGGGGGAGTTTCCTCCTCAAAAATATATTTTCTATCTGGAAATCAACTACGCTGAACAAATTGGCTATCTCAAAATTTTGATTGGATATGTTTGGGGGAATAATGGGCGTGGAGGGGGTCTAGTTACCCTACAGTTACTTTCGACTATTAAAAATGGTACTTGCTTTTTGAATTTCCAATCGAATGAGCCTTTTGAAGTTTCTATGTTAACACCTTCTATAAAAACCTTATTTGCCCCCAGGGTATAACTTAAAACCCTTGCCCTGAGGGTTGTGGGGGATTTTCCTCCTCAAAAATATATTTTCCATCTGGAAATCAACTATGCTGAGCAAAATGGCTATCGCAAAATTTTGATTGGATGTGTTTTGGGGGAATGATGGGCGTTGGGGGGGGCTAGTTACCCTCCAATCACTTTCGACTATTAAAAAGGGCACTAGCCCTTTAATTTCCAATCGATTGAGCCTGTTTTGAAGTTTCTACGACAACGCCTTCTATAAAAACCTTATATGCCCCCAGGGCATAACTTAAAACCCTTGCCCTGAGGGTTGTGGGGGAGTGTCCTCCTCAAAAACATATTTTCTATCTGGAAATCAACTACGCTGAACAAAATGGCTATCTCGAAAATTTTTATTGGATGTGTTTGGGGGAATGGTGGGCGTGGGGGGGGGCTAGTTGCCATCCAATCATTTTTGACTATTAAAAACGTCACTAGAACTCTCCATTTCCACTCGAATGAGCCCCCTTTGAAGTTTCTTCGACGACTCCATCCATATGAAGTGCCTCTGGAAAAAAAAATAATAAATAATAAAACATTGGAGCCGTATGGCCTTTACTATAGGCAACACTACAGCGTTGCCTCTGATTAACCGATTATTCCTTTCAAGAATATACGAACCAAAGGCGGGCTTTGCATATGCTAAGTTTGTTACACAGTGGAGCGATCTGCATTTGATTAGGCTAAGAGGCCCGCGCTGACCGGGTTTTTAATATTATTATTTAAGTTTAGTACATGTATGCCATCTCTGAGCCGAATGTAAAAGTTAAATGATCAGCAAGTTGTTTAAAAAAAAGGGAATTTGCAAATCGAAATTGTGAGTGCGCTATAAAGTTGAAAAGTATTTGATAAATGGTGCTTACCGTGGAAGTTACAGCTAGCTCAGTATAAACTGTTCGAGGTGCGAAATGGATCACACTTCTCCTCGCCATGTTAATGCTTCTGATTGTGTCCGTGTCATTGGTGCCAGTCTCACCATTGAGATTTGGTCACTTTTGTCTTGATGTTTGAATATCAGAGTCCTGGAAATAAAAATCAATTTCAGTCTTTTCTAGTCACATGTTTACCGGGGTATTAAATAAGTACCAATTTACACCTCCCTTAAAACTGAATTCCTCCTCCTAGCATTATTTTTAACCCTAATTATTAAGTTTGGTTAAGCTATGAATGCATATAGGCATAAAAGCGCAGTTTTTGACGCATCAGTCACGCACCCCAAACAATACCACAACAATGAACCACAGGCCTTCCATATATATTTGCCTTCTCGTGCGCAATTAAGTCGTCTCTTAATTTTTCTTCAATATTAATCACAGAGCTTAAAATGAAGTTCCAATACGTGCTTAATTTGATTCTTTGTAGAACGAAATATTAAATCATATAAACACATAAGGCGAACCACAAGGATCTTATTATCTATCAATTCGATGCTCTAAGGAGTCACGAAGCGAATGAAAATGATACTGTGGTTAATTGGTCATTTTTTTTGATTTATCCATGATTGTCAGTGGTGCATCTTGATATAACTCATCATACTGACTAAAATTAGTCAAATATTTCTGTAGATGTGACGATTTTTGACGTATTTCTTTTGACGACGGAAAAGAAATAGTGCAATAATCGAACTTCGTTGTAGTTGGTTGTAGTTGGCTCTTTAAATTGGTCAAAATATTTTCCAGTAATTTTCTAAATATTTATAATTATTTCATAGCAATCATATGTGAAAGAATGCATTTTGCTGAAACACAAATTATTTTTAGTTGTGCATGACTCGTATAAAATCCGTCAAAAGTATTAAGCTGCAAAATGTCAGAAAGTTAAAAACTGATAAAACTAAAAAACACAAAAAGAGTGAATTAATATATATATTTAAAAGGGTTTGGAAAAGAACATATGAAAAGGAGGAGAGAACAAAAATACCTGTAAGGAATGCCATAAAACACATTTTTAAATACGATACATGAAAAAAAGGGGGGGGGGGATTATGTTCTTATGATAAATCAAGAATAATTTATATCTACTTACCATCGCTATTCTTTTGTTCTCCATTAGAAAAATGTATAAATTTGATTCTAATAGACTTATTACAAGTTCTATTAATCAACTGATCTAGAAAGAGCAATTGTATCTTAATTTATACCGGAAAAACACGAGTATAAGCACTCCAGCTGTAAACCAATATTTCTAGAATGACACCATCCTTTGAATACGCAATATAAAGAATTTTGGTTATTGAACTTAAAAAAAATATGTCTGCCAAGTCTTGTACCATTCATATCAATTGATGCCTGTCCGTGTGCTCTTTGAAAAGGTGTAGAGCTTCCATAGAAGTATATATATATATATATATATATATATTATATATATATATATATATATATATATATATATATATATATATATATATATATATATATATATATTATATATATATATATATATATATATATATATATTATATATATATATATATATATATATATATATATATATATATATATATATATATATATATATAATATATATATATATATATATATATATATATATTATATATATATATATATATATATACTATATATATATATATCTATATATATATATATATATAGTATATATATATATATATATATATATATATATATATATATATATATATATATATATATATATATATATATATATATATATATATATATATATATATATATATATATATATATAATATATATATATATATATATATATATATATATATATATATATATATATATATATATATATATATATATATATATATATATATATTATATATATATATATATATATATAATATATATATATATATATATATATATATATATATATATATTATATATATATATATATATATATATATATATATCTATATATATATATATATATATATATATATATATATATATATTATATATATATTATATATATATATATATATATATATATGTTTAAAATGGTCTTTACTTTTCTTTGAAAACCTTCTTTCTCGGAGTTTTTTTAATTAATTTTTGTTTATTTTTTATTGCAAAAGTTTTAAGGTTTTTATCACGGTCTTTATCGGCGACATCTTCCCGGCCCTTTAAAAAGGCCTGGTACCTTCAAAACACAGCACTTCTTGCTAAAGCAACATCTGGGTAAGCCTGCTTGATCATATCAAACATCTTTGTCGCAGATTTACCAAGTTTCACACAGAAATTAAACACGTACCTCTGCTCTAACGAACGCTTTATTTTTGGCTTGCAGCACACATAGAAACAATGCCACGCAAAGATGCCTCTCCTGACTCTCCAGGTGCTCGGAGACAACTGACTAGCCACTCTTTCGTTAGCTAGGAACGCCTTCTACCGAATCCAGTTGGCGCGCGCACGCTCCAAAGTACAGTCGTAGCGGAAGAAAATCAGTCCTATTACTTTCCGGACAAACCCTGCATTTTATAAGAAATTGTTGAACTGAGGATTCAACATATCAAAGTAGTTTTGTGTAGCTGCTTTTCGGTCATATCTCCACAGCATAACTCACAACCGTTACCCTGAGGGTTGGTTTTTTTTTTATCCTGAAAGACATAACTATCAGACCGCTCTAATACGCTGAACAAAATGGCTATCTCAAAACTTGATTGGAAGTGTTTGGGGGAATTATGGGCGGGGGGGGGGGGGTATTTGCCCTCTGATTACTTTCTACTAATAAAAAGGCACCCGTTCTCTCAATTTCCAACCAAATGAGCATATTTTGAAGCTTCTACGATACAAATTTCCATAGAAACCTTATATGTCCCAAGGGCATAACTTACGACCCTTGTCCTGAGGGCTATGGGGGAGGGTCTTCATCCTCAAAGACATAATTTCCAGACCTTTAAGCTACGTCTAAAACAGCGGCCATATCAAATACTGTTCGGAAATGTTTGGGGAAATGATTTGCGTGAGGGAGGGTATTCTCCCGCCGAATACTTTCGACTATTAAAAGGGCAATAGTAACGTCACAAAAGACAAGCTGAAGCAAAAATTAAAGATCCAATAAAAACAAATATAATTTTACAAAGGCACCACTTCTATTGTAAGGCCCATTTGAACGTCAGGAAATCAAGAAACGGCTCAAATCGTCTGCATTTAGAAGACAAGCGACAGTGAGAATCTATATATAGAAGCCTACTGCGTTCTATAAAATTTCCAATCGAATGAGCCCTTTTTGAAGTTTTGACGACAACGCTTTCCATAAGAACATTATATGCCCTCGGGGCATAACTTACAACCTTTTGGATTGGACAAGTTTGGGGAAATGGTGGGCGTGAGAAGGGGGTTAGTTGCCCTCAAAACACCTTCAACTATTAAAAAGGTTTATTCCTTAAAAATTTATTCCTTCAAATCTTTAATTAATTTTTGATTTCCTAAAGTTATAAAAGTGAGAACATTTAAAAGAATATTTTTCAGTAAAGTAAAAATTACATTCTGGTATTTTAAAGGCATAGGGGTTTTGAAACATACTCATATCAATTTCTGCTTATTTGAGTTTGACTCTGTTATTTATTTTAATTTCTGTTTTTTTTTTGTTTCATTTATTCATTTATACTGATTTGTGTTAGTAAGGGGGGGGGCTGGTTTGTCTTCCTCACACACATAATTTCCAAAACCTTCAACTACGATGAATAAAATTGTTATCTCTAAATTTTTACTGAAGTATTAAGGCAAATGCTGAGCTTGGAGGGGGTGGGGGGGGGGGCTGTTTGCTCTCAAATCACTTTGACTCTTAGAAAGGGCGCTATAAATTCGAATTTCAAATCAAATAAGCCCCATCAGATGCTTATACGACTGCCGATTCAATAAAAGCTTTTACGCACTTATAAATAAATTACTACCCTATCCCAAGGACGCTGGGGGGTTGTGTCATCCCTAGAAATATTATTATATGCTCTTTGTGCTATTTTCAAGAAAATCGCTGTCTCATAATTTCACAGAGTTGTAGAAGAGGGGGGGGGGGCTAAATACCGTCCATTACTTTTGACTCTTTAAAATGAACTAGAACTTCTAATTTTCAACCAAATTAACCTATTATAAAGTTAGACAACCATCCCTTCCATAAAAACCTTAAATATCCCCTTGGCAGAGCTTAGAACCCTTGCCCCTAATATATGGGGTTTGTTTCAACCCCAAAAGCCTTGTTATATTATAGTTAGACTATTTTGAATAGAATGGATATCTCAAAATTTATATTAGATGCGATTCGGGTCAATACGCCGTAAGTGTGTGTGTGTGGGGGAGAGGGGTAGCTGCCCTCCAATCACTTTGACTCTTAAAAAGAGCCCTAGAGCGTCTGATTACCGATCCAATGAGCTCACTCCGAAGTTTGTGTGACCGCGCTTTCTATAATAACCTTATATGCCCCCGGGGCATAACTTACAACCTTATTCGCCTTCCGATTGCTTTTTACTATTATTAAGGGCACTATCCCTCTCGATTCACAATTGAATTTTCCCTTTTCAAAGTTTCTACGACAACACTTTCTATAAAAAATCTTGTATACCCCAAGGTTATAACTTACAACCTTTTGCCTTTGGGGCTGTAGGGGGTTTGTCATCCTCAAAGATATAATTTCCAGACATTTCAATTTTGTTGAACAAAATGGCTATCTCAATATTTGATTGGATGTGTTCGGAGAAATGATGGACGTCAGAGGGAGGTTAGTTGCCGTCCAATCACTTTCGAATATTAAAAAGGGCACTAGCCCTTTCAATTTCTAATCGGATTGGCCCTTTTTGAAGTTTCTACGACAACGCTTTCTATAAAAAACTTTATATGCCCCAAGGGTATAACTTACAACATTTGCCCTGAGGGCTATAGGGGTTGTCATTCTCAAAGACCTAACTTCCAGAAATTTCAACTACGTTGAACAAAATGGCTATCTCAAAATTTTGATTGGATGTGTTTGGGAAATGGTGGTCGTGAGAGGGGGGTTAGTTGCTCTCAGATCACCTTCAACTATTAAAAAGGCCACTAGTCCTTTCGATTACCAATTATATAAGCCCTTTTTGTAGTTTGTACAAAAAAACACTGTCTATAAAAATCCGTCAATAGGTCGGATGCAACTTTTTGCCATGGCAAGATTGGTATCTCATGATTTATTATAGGTTCTTTCTGGTCTGATGACATGTTTCTGGAACAATTTTGGCAACCTCGGACCTAATGCTCGAGGACTTTATTCAAGTCTGGCCAGTAAAGCAGCGTTCGAGCCCTTTGCTTGGTCTTTTCTATACCGAGATGTGCAGTGTATAGTTGTTTAAAGATGTCTGGCTGTAATGCTTTGGGTATGATCAATCTCTCACCTTTCAAAATAATGTCTCTGATTGTTGATAGTTCGTGCTGGAACTATCAGAACAGACGTGCCTCTGTATGGCACATTTTCCTGGATTTCAGCCAGCTTTTGGGTTTTTTTTTGTTACAGAATCCTCAGTTGACTGTCTCTGACAGTTTCTTCTTGGATTAGTAGAATTTTATAATCACCTACAGGTAGGTGTCTAGATATAAAATGTAAATAAACGTCTATTTCCGTCTCTAGTTTCTCATCGTAATCAGGAAGTTGTAGGCGAGAAAGGACATCGGCAACTGGTATTTCTGAGCCTGGTCGGAACTGCAGATGTAGATCATATGGCTGGAGTTGTAGCATTAACTTTAGCACCCTCGGGGGGCCATGTGGCTGGGGTTTCTGAATATTGTCTCAAAAGGGTGGTGATAGGTTATTACATTGACGTGTCGTCCATACAGGTAGCGGTGGAAATACTCGCATCCGCACACCATAGCGTATAACTCCTTTTCAAGTTAAGAGTATGTTTGTTCGGTTTTTGCTATGTGCACGGGATGCATACTAACTCTCCATCAGAGCAGAGGTGTGCTCCCAAGCCATGGCTGGACGCGTTGACTTTCAATTCCACATTGAAGCTGCTGTAATTCAAGAAATAAATGCTTGACATAATTGACTGCTTCAGTTCCAACAGTGTATAGTCATTTTCTGGGCTCCAAGGGAACGGCTTCAGTTTGAGTATGTCTCGCAGGCTTTTGTTTCTAGTAGATAGATTTGGTATGTATTTGAAAGAAAGTTCAACATTCCAAGGCGAGCAAATAGCTCTTCGCGGCAATAAGACTGGGTATCTCTTTGATGGCTCTCAGTTTTTTGGGGTTTGGTTTCATTCCATCTGCTTTAATTATGTGCCCAAAATAGTATACACTGCTTGCACTAAAACTGCTTTTGTCTTTGTTGAACTTCACACCTTTTTTAGTGCTCTTACCATAAGAGCTCTGAATCTTTCATAAGGTTCTTCTAGACTTGCTCCATATACAAGAATATCATCAATAATAATTGCTACCTCTTCCAGCCCTTCAAAAGTTTCTTCCATGTGACGCTGGAATTTGTCTTGTGCTAAAAGAAGGCCGAATGGCATTCTCAGGAACCGATAGTGCCCATATATACTGCTGAAGGCTGTCATTTCTGATGCAGTTTTGGAGAAGCACTAATGACCAGAACCCTGATCAACCTTCCATTTTGCTGAACACAGTTGAACCATGCAGCTTGACCGTAACATCTTCTAAAGTAGGTATGGGTATTAAGGGCGCTTTATGCATTTGTTGAGATCTACTCGATCTATGCACAGACTCACAGTTCCATTATTCTTTTCGATCACAACCATTGAGTTGACCCACTCTGTGGGCCCAGTGACTTTTTCATAGCTCCTCTCTTTCCATTCTGTTAAGTTCTTTCTGGAGTTTGTCTTTTAATGCCTCTGGTACCCTTCTATCTGGGTAAACGGTAGGTATGGACCCATCTTTTAGATGGATTCTGAATTTGCCCTCCAGTCGGCCAATACCTTCAAAGACTTTTTTGTGCTCATCAACTACACTAGTTCTCTCAGAGTTGACGTTTAGTACCTGTTTGATGAGGTTCAAATCTGTGCTTGATCGATACCCCACGATCTGAGTTGAATCTGAGTCCACCACATGGAATTTGTGAGCTGCCCTAGAATACTGTTTGTGGCTGCAGGTAAGATCACAAGTGCCAATGACAGGGATCCTAGCTCCACAGTAGCTGGTTAGCCGTTGGTTTGTTAGTTGTCGATTCGGTCGTGGGTCCAGCTTGTTAAAAATATTCTTGGTAATAAAATTGGCTTAAGCTCCTGTGTCAATTTTAAAGTTGATAAAGCACTGGTTATTTCAGGTCAATGGAATAAGGTGCTTCATCTTTGCCACTACCTTTTCCAATGGTATAAATGACAACTGTATCTTTATCATCAACTGCATCTCCAAGCGACTTTGTATCTTCATCAATGGCACTCATGATTTTGTTATTACGACAGACCCTTACAATGTGGCTTTGTTTCTGCATTGGATGCAGATTTTTCCTACTACTGGACATGCATGATTTTTGGAGTATAGTCCACCCCAAAAATAGCATTTTTTACCCTTGGTGGGGTTATTGGCAGGAGCTTTCTCATTTCAAGCACCGTTCCGGCTTGTACTACGTGTGATTGCATCAACTTCCTGCTTAACGGGTATTAGTTTCCTTCCATCAAATGATTTCAGCTGAGCCTGGGTTGTTTCATGGGTTCTACATCTGGACACTGCACTGTCTAGGGTTAATGAGCCCCTTCTTCCAACATAATTTTCTCGAATGGCTTGATTTTTAATTCCACAGACAATTGAGCCCCGAATAATTTCATCTTGTTCTGTGTACAAACATGGTTTTTCCCAATGTTTTTAGTTCTGTGATGTATTTTTCAATAGTTTAGTTTTCTAGCTGGTCTCCTCTTTTGAAAGATGTATCTTGCAAACATAGTGTTCCTCTTTGGGATTGCATAATTCTTAAAGTGTTTGATAAGGGTTCATCTTTATTGGCGTCATCCTTTTCTAATTCAAAAGTATTAAAAGTCTCTCTGCCGTTTTCTCCCATCCAAATGAGAAGGTGGGCACACTGTGATTTTCAGTTTTTTCTGCCGCTGGTCCTACAATCATCAATGCTTGTACCATTTTCTCAGTTTTTTCTGCCAGTTGTCCTACAACCACCAACCTTAAGCATACTGTTCGAACCGATTCCATTCGATTGCTAAGGAGGTGGCATCTCAGTTGATGGATGGCTGTTGGAATTCAATATCAGTATTGGATTAGAATACCAAACCCCACTTCTGACAACATGCAAAATATCGAATAGTGAATTTATTAAACCCAGGCTCCAACAACAAAAAAACAATATAAGCTCAAGCACAGCAGTAGCGTCATTTCATTCTGAACTAAGGGGGGGGGGGCTAAGCAGTCTTCTTGGGCCCCCTAAATTGGTTGAACTCATAGTTGTTGAAGAGCAATATTTATTCACAGTGGTTAGCACAAGCCTCTCCCAAAATCGACAGATAATAGTAAGAAGCAATTTAAAAATGTTTAATGAATACAGAGAGAACTTAAGTTGGAAATTAATTTACAGTTTTATTGTAACACTAAGAACTGACAAGTCTCATTTTTCAAAAAATGTTTTCTAACTGTGTATTTTATATAGTTTTATTTTATATAATAATTTTATATATTTAAATATATTTTCTAACCATAGTATTGAAATCCAACAATTCCCTAAGAGCATTTCACTAAATTTCAACATCGGATCTCTCATAACTCTCACTACCGATGTATTCCAGTATGCCCATCTTGTAGTAAATGATTACTCCAGCTTACGAACACTTAGGCGAGTGGCTTTCTGAACATTAACAAACAGTTGGTAGTGTGTAATGCTATTCTCAATAAAAAAAAGTAAAGCTCTGAAAGAGTGGCAAAAAAAAGATGCCAATTCATCTCAAGTTCTGAATGGAATCACCCAAAACAAGGTTGAGTCTATGAGGATGGCAGTTAATGTAAATTGCATGCGGTGCAATTGATTAATACGGGCTTGCCCACCTGAAAATTGGTCGCTCTTGACACTGTCCTGGTATTTTCAAAGAAAAATGAAAAAAACAAATTCCATCTCCCTCTGGATGTTTGATAGTAAATTCCTCTCCCCAATCTTAAATTTTCTTGAACTGACACCAATTGATAGGTTCGAGTTTTCTTTCAATGCTCAGGTTGTTCTGGTATAGCTCTTATTTGTTAAGTTTTTTTCTTACCTTTTTTATAGTCGGTTCAAGCTAAGCCCCCCCCCCATTGATAAAGCCTTTCGTTTGTGAAGTTAAAATATTTGGTCTTTGATTGTTGTTGCATTTTCTTTTTAACTGTCTTATTAACAAATCTTTTCCTTTTGCATATTCTCGTTTTGTTATGATCTTTGGTGTGTAAGATTAAGTACCATTCTTCAAAATCTTTATTGATTCTTTGAATCGTCTTTTTATATAATATATTTTTATTGTCTTTCTTAGCTTTCCTGAAATCTAATAAAAATTACTGGTCGGAAATTCCCCTTTCATTTTTTCAAATTCAAGAAGCTAAATTTCAAGAGAATTTGAGAAGCAAATTTCATGAAATAACCTCTTTGAATGCCATATTTCACATGTTGACTGGAGGCAAAGAAGAAAAAGTGCAAGTAACTTTCAAAATCCCATACGGTCTTGCTTCTATTAACAATTAAATAAAAAAATAGTTGTTTCTAACTGAAAGTAAAAAGCGACATTAAAACTTAAAACGAACAGAAATTATTCCGTATATGAAAGGTGCTGTCCCCTCCTCAAGGCCCCGCTCTTTACGCTAAAATTTGTATTGTTTTCAGAAGTAGAGTTGAGAAAAAAAGTCAAACTTTAGCGTAAAGAGCAGGGTGTTGAGGAGGGGTCAGCCCCTTTCATACATGGAATAATTTTTGTTTGTTTTAAGTTTTAATATCGCTCTTTGCTTTCAGTAAAATAAACTTGTTTCTTTATTTAATTTCTGAACGTTTGTTGAATTAATACAGGTTTTGAATTTGGCTCACCATACATGAATAACTAAGATGAAATTTGCATATTAATTTTACTTTTTTTAAAACTAATAATAATCTTATAATTACCTAAGTTTGATTTTGTTTCAGTTATTTAAGATTGATTTCTGAATCACAAAGGCTGTTTCATTAGAATAATAACCTCTTTTAAAAGTTGAAAAAGACTTTAGCGTAAGAGTGAACTATTGAGGAGAGGCAAGCCCCCTTATATACATAATATTCTCTGTTTGTAAACAATGGGAAAAGCTCATAGCTAGCAGGCCATCCCCCAGGGACTGTTGGGGATTAAACTGTTCTCAAAAATATAGCTATTAGATTTTTCTACTATGCTGAACAAAACGACTATTTCAAAATTGTGATCTGGTGACTTTGGGAAAAAGTGAGCGTTGGAGGGGCCTAGTTGCCCTCTAAATTTTTGTAAGAGGACAGATACGCTGAATATGATGGTCATTTCGTTAAGATTCTATCAATTTTAGATGGTGTTTCCTCCTTTTTTTGAAAATAAGGCAAATTTTCTCAGGCTCTTAACTTTTGATGGGTAAAACTAATCTTAATGAAACTTATATCTTTAAAATCAGCATAAAAATGCAACTATTTTGGTGTATCTATTTGTATCAATTTTTTTTTTTTAGTTTTAATTATTATTGAGCCGTGTTGCTCCTTATTTATAGTTCGTTACCACGAACTGTTTGATAATACGTCTATGGCTACTAGGAACGCAACAAGTCCGCCGTTGTACAAAATATTGTTTTATTTACCAAGTCCAGAATTAGAGTAGACTTGAGTCACACATGACTCAGTAAAGAGTCAGAACAGATTCACAAACGGTCTCAAAGAAATATAGAGTACATAATACGAACATATGGAGGGATCACTGCTACAGAATCATGTAACGGACAAGCAATAATTTTATTACGGATCCTGGGCCCAATTACTTTATTGTACTGAAAGCTGGTCACTCTGGCTGTAACAACAAGGCGATAAAAGTATGGCATGATACATGAAAAAGGAATAATAAATAAATGTGTTGGGGAATGAAGCCCACGATATATTATTTTAAAGAACAGCTATATTAGAAATGGATATGTTTTAATTGAGGATACTTTTTTACGTGTTTCTTTTTTTCAAAGTTCAAATAAATCGACAGAAATTGTGACAAGTGATGTGGGACCCCTCCTAAAATCAGGCTAGGGCTATAGCCCCAACCAGCCCCCCTAAACGAGGCCCCTGAAGCACAACACATGCAATAACTATGCTAAAGCACAAGTAAAGCTATTATAATATAATATCAAACACTACAATATATACAACTGATGTATGGATAAATCAAGCATTAAAATTGCTCTTCACATGATTAATTTCAAACACCTTCAGGTTACTAAAACTCAGTCTGATTTTTAAAAGAATACTTTATGCTACACTTGTCTTTGGGAGTCATCAACTGGTTCCATAGCTAAAAACAGTCAACGGTCACTTTTGAGTTTTTTGCAGCACAGTATGGCCTTTTGAACGAAAGCTGATATTCAAAGCCAAATTTCTGGAAAGCTTGGAGATTGTACAAAACTTGACTTACTTACTTTGACTTATGTCTCCTGCCGGGCGCTGCTCGGCTTAGAGAGTGACGTCTGCCTCCTCCATCCACTTCGGTCCATGGCAAGCGTTTGCACATCGCTCAACCTGATATTTGCCATCGCCAGGAACTCGGACAGGCTGTCAGACCATCGTTTCTTCGGTCGGCCGCGAGGTCGCTTCCAACCGGCTTTGACAGGGTCGAAGTCAGGATCGTTTTCGCAGGTATGTGTGGAGGCATTCGAAGTAGGTGTCCGAACCATTGTAGTGTTCGCTCGGCTGCTTGGGTCGAAAACCGAGACTGCTTGGTGAGCTGCAGCAGCTTCTCATTGCTGACAAAGTCGAACCATCGTAGACCTTCGATCCTCCTCAGGCTCTTCAACTGAAAGACATCAATTGCCTTGAGAGTTGCGGCTGAAGCTTGCCACGTCTCAGCTCCATAGAGCATCACAGAGCCGACGAGGGCGTTGAAAATCCGCAGCTTCGTTGTGTGACTGATGTTCGGTTTTCGCCAGAGGTGACGGTTCAGTCTGCCCATGGCAGAAGACGCTTTGGATATTCTCGCTTGTAGTTCAGAAAGAAGCGAGCCATCTGAAGAAATTATGGAGCCTAGGTAGGTGAACCTTTGGACAACTTCGATGTTAGTGGTGCTATCCAGGCTAACTGAAGGATTGGCAGCAGGAGAGGACGGGTCAATGGCCATAATTTTTGTTTTAGTCCAGTTTATCTGCAGTCCTACTTTTGCAGCCTCTTCTCGTAGGATTCGAAGCGCTTCCAGCAACTGCTCCATGGAGTCCGCCAGAATGACCACGTCATCGGCAAAATCAGCATCTGTAATAACACGATCTCCAAACTTGAGGCCAAAGCTGAGTCGTGAAGTAGTCCTTGTCATAACGTAGTCTATGATGACATTGAAGAGCTCTGGGGCAACTGCATATCCTTGGCGCACTCCAGTCGTGATTTGGAAGAACGGGCTGCGGCGGCCGTTCACTTGAACACAGCTCTCCGTCCCATGGTGTAGAGCTTTGAAGAGTCTGCAGTATTTCTCAGGGAGGCCTGTCGATTCTAGAATCCGCAAAAGAGCTTCTCGGTCCACTGAGTCGAACGCAGCACGGAAGTCGACGAAGGTAAAAAAAGCTTTTTGTCAGAACTCCGTGGCTTTTTCTATAATTTGTCGGATCGTAAAAATCTGCTCGATGGTTGAACGGTCCGACATGAAACCAGCTTGCTCCGGTCGCCAGATTTTACGAATGATATTTCGACATCGATCTAGCAGGACCATTGAGAAAAGTTTTCCCGGGACAGACAGTAGGGTTATTCCACGGTAGTTCAAGCAGTCGCTTCTAGAACCTTTCCTCTTCCATAAAGGGATAATGACACCCTTCCGCCAATGTTCGGGAATTATCTCGGTTTGCTAGATTGTAGAAAACAGGGTGTGGAGAAACAGGAGCATAACAGGACCTGCATATATTAGCAGCTCCGGACTCAGGCCATAGATACCGGCAGCTTTATTGTTCTTGAGCCTTTTTACTGCATTTCCAATTTCTGATGGGCTGAAAGGCTCGTCTGGAGGAGCATCTGTTTCGGATCTTGGACTGCCAGGTTGGCTGGGACTATCAGTAGGAGGCATAGACGGGCTAGTGTTGTTCAGGAGTGAGCAGAAGCGGTCCTTCCACCACTCGAGACAAGAACCCTCATCAGAGAGAAGTGTCCCATCCCTGGATAGGACGGGTCCCAATGCTGGTGTTTTATTTTCTGTGAGATTGCGGAGGTGCTTGAACAGGCTACCCATGTCTTTCTTTTTTGCTGCTAGTTCGATTTCATCGGCTTTCCTTGCAACAAACTGAGTTCGGTCTCAGTGAATAAGTCTGTTCCGCACTCCATTGAGCCTTCGATAGGTGGCCATGTCCCCAAGAAGTCTTGCCCTCCGCCTTTGCTCTATGACCTGCAGTGTTTCGTCAGTTAGCCACGATTTCTTCGGGAAACTCCGCTTGCCAAGCACCAGCTGTGCTGCTTCGCTGGTCTGTGATTTAAAATACTTCCAGGCGTCTTCGCTGTTGTTGAGTGTGCCCAGGAGCTCAAAGCGATTTGATATCTCAACACTATACTTCTGGCGAGTATATGGCTCCTTTAGTTTCCCAATATCCGCTGCTACTGGTTTTCTTTCCGATCGCTGTGCATGGAGGCGAAGCTGGACATCAGCACACACAAGCCTGTGATCTGCATTTCCGAGCTCTACTGATCTGTAAGTTCTGCAGTTCTTCAGCGATGATCTCCAGCGTTTAGAAATAATGACATAGTCAATCATCTTCTTTGTGTGACCGTCGTTACTATACCACGTGTACTGGTGGATAGTCTTACGTTGAAAGTAGGTGTTTGCGATCACAAGTTCATGGGATCGGCACAGTTCGAGTAGGCGAAGGCCGTTATCGTTCAGTGGGTCGGGGGATACAGGTCCAATTGTGCTACGCCAAACACCCATATCATCTCGCACTGTAGCATTGAAGTCACCGAGAAGAACAGTGACATCGTGGGGGGAAACTGTTGACAGACATCTGGACAGAGCAGAGTAGAATTCTTCCTTGGTTACGTCGTCGGAATCGTTGGTCGGGGCATAGCATACAAAAATTGTCATCTTGCCATGCTTGTGCCCAAAGCGGGCCTTCATTATTCTGTCCGATACAGCTTCGTGCAAGAGTAAGGCCTTTCTTGCAAGGCCGTTTAGCGCGAGGCCAACACCATTTCTTCTCATGCTCCCTCCAGACCAGACTAACGAGTGATTATCACCTATTCGCTCTTCTCCACTTCCAGTAAGACGGGTTTCTGTGAGACCTGCAATCGCCACTTTATTCTTACGAAGTTCTTGAGAAAGTAGGTTCTTTGATACAAAAGGCTAGTGTTATTATTTTGGGCTTGTTTGTGTCCGTGTGGCACTGGGTATGACAACTGCAGTTTTATAGTAAGCAACAAATTTTAAACAGATGCGACTTGTGCTAAAAGCCTGAAAGCCCCATACATTATAAAAGCGTAGTTTCTGAGGTAAAGTAGGAGCAGGCCTATATGAAGAAGTGACCATTGTCAAACCCCATTACAAATTTAAATATGTGTAGATCTTTTGTAACAGGTATAAGAGTAGGCTTAGCCTAACTGTGTTTCTGTTGGAGATTGGGGTAATTATGGAGCAGTTTAAACTGCTAACCTAGGAATGAGGTGAAAATACCCCTCAATGATTGTTGTGTGCTTTTTCTGAATACAGTAATTGATATGAGACATGCACCATATGGCTAATATGGGAGTAAAGTTTGTTTGTGATGTAAATGGATGTTAGCCTATATTTAGATTGAGGATGCAATTCTAGGTATAAATTTGGGTCAATATATACCAAATCATATTATGGAGTTAGGACTAAACTGAATACACCATTCGATGCTTTTTTTTATGCTGATTACGAATATAATAAGCATTTCTATTGGAAATGAATTTCAGCCCCCCCTATATATGCCATTCAGGGTTAGGTTAGGTTAGGTTTAGCCTATATAGGGGGGGGGGCTGAAATTTATTTCCGATAGAAATGCTTATTTTATTCGTAATCAGCATAAAAAAGGCATCGAATGGTTTATTCACTTTATTTGAAACTCAATAATATGATTTGGTATATATTAGTAGAAACACCTTATTGACTCCGGTACAAACCACGTGGTTTATGGTTTTTCTCACTGATAATGAAAAAACAGAATTTTTCTCACTTGAAAAAAACAGGATTTTTCTCACTTTTATGGATGTTTCTTGGATGGTTATGAGTGTCGGTCAATTTATTTGATGTTTTTCATGAATGTCAACTTCAATTTATGTCTGTTTTTATGGTTTTTGTCAGTGAGAATAAAAAAACAGGATTTTTCTCACTTTGATGGATGTTTCTTGGATGGTTATGAGTGTCGGTCAATTTATTTGAGTTTTTCATGGATGTCAAAATCAATTTATGTCTGTTTTATGGTTTTCTCACTGAGAATAGAAAAACAGGATTTTCTCACTTTGATGGATGTTCCAAGGTCGATTGTCTCCGGGGCGAAGTTTATTAATGTCTTTGGAGTTCATCCAGGAGAATTGTTTCCAGGGAAGTTTATTAATGTCTGAAAGGTGATGTCAAGGTTGATTGTTTTCTCACGAAAGAGGAATTAATTTATTGTTTCTAAGGGGAATTATTGATTCAAGAAAGGGGAATTAATTTGGTGTTTCTAAGGGGAATTATTGATTCACGAAAGGGGAATTAATTTGTTGTTTCTAAGGGGAATTATTGATTCAAGAAAGGGGAATTAATTTGTTTGTTTCTAAGGGGAAGGTGGGGGAGAGATATTTTGATCTTAGAGATGAAGAGATTAACGCGGGAAAGGGTTTCCTAGTAATTTCAAATGTGACAGCGCAGGGAAGCCAAAAACAAAAGAAACACGTAGAAATTACGTTTAGGGGTTATTTGGGCGAAACCATTTTAGTCATTTTAGGGAATAATTTCGGCGAAAGAGTTAGAGAAATTTTAAAAGATGATTTTAGAAGATGTTTTAGAAGAGGATTGAGGGTGAAACTCCGTGGTCGTTATAATACACAAGTTGTATTTGAACAGTGTTGTGAGGTCCTCTACCCCAACCCCAAGGGCCATCCTACCTCACACCAGGAACCCCCCCCCCCCCCCAAAGGAACCCCCCCCCCCCGCCCCCCAAGTGTGTGTGTAAGTTTTTTTTTGTGTGTAAGTTTTTTTGTGTGTGTAAGTTTTTGTGTGTGTGTAATTTTTTGCGTGTGTGTGTAAGTTTTTGTGTGCGTGTAAGTTTGTGTGTGTGTGTGTGTAAGTTTTTTGTGTGTGTGTAAGTTTTTGTGTGTGTGTAAGTTTTTGTGTGTGGGTGTAAGTTTTTGTGTGTGTGTAAGTTTTTGTGTGTTTGTAAGTTTTTTTGTGAGTGTAAGTTTTTGTTTGTTGTGTGTGTGTGTAAGTTTGTTTGTGTGTGTAAGTTTTTTTCGTTGTGTGTGAGTTTTTGTGTCTGTGTAAGTTTGTGTGTGTGTGTGTGTGTGTGTGTGTAAGTTTTTGTGTGTGTGTAAGTTTTTGTGTGTGTGTAAGTTTTTATGTGTGTGTAAGTTTTTGTGTGTGTATAAGTTTTTGTGTGTGTGTAAGTTTTTATGTGTGTGTAAGTTTTTGTGTGTGTATAAGTTTTTGTGTGTGTGTAAGTTTTTGTGTGTGTGTAAGTTTTTTTGTGTGTGTAAGTTTTTGTGTGTGGGTGTAAGTTTTTGTGTGTGTGTAAGTTTTTTGTGTGTGTGTAAGTTTTTGTGTGTGTGTAAGTTTTTTTGTGAGTGTAAGTTTTTGTTTGTGTGTGTGTGTGTAAGCTTGTTTGTGTGTGTAAGTTTTTTTTTTTTTTGTGTGTGTGTGTGTGTGTGTGTGTGTGTGTGTGTGTGTGTGTGTGTGTCCGTGTGGCTTGTTTGTGTCCGTGTGGCACTGGGTATGACAACTGCAGTTTTATAGTAAGCAACAAATTTTAAACAGATGCGACTTGTGCTAAAAGCCTGAAAGCCCCATACATTATAAAAGCGTAGTTTGTGAGGTAAAGTAGGAGCAGGCCTATATGAAGAAGTGACCATTGTCAAACCCCATTACAAATTTAAATATGTGTAGATCTTTTGTAACAGGTATAAAAGTAGGCTTAGCCTAACTGTGTTTCTGTTGGAGATTGGGGTAATTATGGAGCAGTTTAAACTGCTAACCTAGGAATGAGGTGAAAATACCCCTCAATGATTGTTGTGTGCTTTTTCTGAATACAGTAATTGATATGAGACATGCACCATATGGCTAATATGGGAGTAAAGTTTGTTTGTGATGTAAATGAATGTTAGCCTATATTTAGATTGAGGATGCAATTCTAGGTATAAATTTGGGTCAATATATACCAAATCATATTATGGAGTTAGGACTAAAGTGAATACACCATTCGATGCTTTTTTTATGCTGATTACGCATATAATAAGCATTTCTATTGAAAATGAATTTCAGCCCCCCCCTATATATGCCATTCAGGGTTAGGTTAGGTCAGGTTTAGCCTATATAGGGGGGGGGGCTGAAATTCATTTCCGATAGAAATGCTTATTTTATTCGTAATCAGCATAAAAAAGGCATCGAATGGTTTATTCACTTTATTTTAAACTCAATAATATGATTTGGTATATATTAGTAGAAACACCTTATTGACTCCGGTACGAACCACGTGGTTTATGGTTTTTCTCACTGATAATGAAAAAACAGAATTTTTCTCACTTGAAAAAACAGGATTTTTCTCACTTTTATGGATGTTTCTTGGATGGTTATGAGTGTCGGTCAATTTATTTGATGTTTTTCATGGATGTCAACATCAATTTATGTCTGTTTTTATGGTTTTTGTCAGTGAGAATAAAAAAACAGGATTTTTCTAACTTTTATGGATGTTTCTTGGATGGTTATGAGTGTCGGTCAATTTATTTGATGTTTTTCATGGATGTCAACATCAATTTATGTCTGTTTTATGGTTTTCTCACTGAGAATAGAAAAAACAGGAT